>JAOTQR010088679.1:0-78955 GCA_025774065.1 Solanum ossicruentum
GTGGAAGAATCACCTAGCCAGGGACGATCCTATCATGGGTGGTAGCCCGAGGGGTTAAGGAAGAACCTAGCCAGGGAAGATCCCGATATATTATTTATTGATAGGTGGTAGCCCGAGTAGTGGAAGAATCACCTAGCCAGGGATGATCCTATCACGGGTGGTAGCTTGAGGGTTTAAGGAAGAACCTAGACAGGGACGATCCCGATACAATTTCACTACTGATCAGTTGGGCATTTGTAGTACAGTTGTGCATAGATTATATAGTAAAGGTAAAGTGATACAAAGAACATAAAGTACATGATTCCAAAGTATAACCAAAGGTGGTCTCTAATCTTACACTGGTGCATGGTTTCATTTGAGTTGTTACTTTACATACAGTGTATCCTGCCTTACATATTCAGTACATTATCTCGTACTGACGTCTCTTACGGGGGACCTGCATTTCAAGCTACAGGTACAAGTGCTAGTAGATCTCCCTAGTAGGAGTACAGGACATCCAGTTGCTGATACCAAGTTCCAGGTTGCTTCGAGGCTTTGTTTGTGTCTAGAGCTTATGTTTATGTTGTACAGTTAGTTGAGGCAGGGCTTGTCCCGACCCTTGTCAGATACTTTGTCTTATCTAGAGGCTTTGTAGACTATGTAAATTAAAGTGTGGTCATGTCTCGTACTTTAGACACCGTGGCTCTAACATTCTAGTCATATGCATTCCCTTTTGGCTTGTTATCACTATTTATCTTCTTAAAGGCATGTCAAATGTAGAGATCCCTTATAATATGTATAGAAAGCACATAGATACAGTTTAGTTCTCCCGAGCTTTACCTGCAACAGGTGCCAGTCCGCCCTAGCGGGACTTTAGGGTATGAAAAACACCCTTCAAGTGTTTGATAAAATGCCTTTTTTAAGTATTCTTTAAGTTTGTAAGATCTATTGGTTGCGTTATGATTCAAGTGACCGTTTGATGATAATGAGCTTTCTAAATATGTGTTTAAGTCATGAAAATGTTAATGATGTTGTAGGGCCGGATTAAGCCCCTTTTTTCTAAGATTATACCTCTTGTGAGCCTTTGATGTTTGATGATAATGAAACGATAATGTTGATGATGATCTATTTCTTATGATTGAAATTAAGCTCACCATATAAGGTCAATGATGTTAAGAGCTACTCGTGCCATGTCTCTATGTTTATGGCAAGTTATTAAAGTATGATTATCTTATATATATTCCATGGGATTAGACTTAGCATCGAGTGGACAAGAGGCGAGTTCCCAAGTCTTAGAAGTACGTGCCACCACAGGTAAAGGGATTAAAGGCGAGTCCTTAAATCTCTAGGAGGTGAGTACTCTAAATATGAGGGCTTACGGCGAGTACTAAAGTCCAAGAACGAGAGGCGAGTACCCAATTCACCAAAAGGCTTAGTGGATCCACTTAGTCATTAGTAGGTGTACCTTGGCAAGTAACTTTCCCCTTTCTTCGGGTGTAGGGGTAACATCAGGATTCCGAGTTGTAGCTTGCTTGGTCTTATGTTATATCAGTCGAGGTATCTTAACACAGTTATGTAGTATGTTCTATGTGAGTTGAATGAATTGTAAGCATGTTTTACTTCACACATCATGCATACATGTCATATTGATATTATTATATTCATTGCTTATTATTATTATGCAATTTGATTATGATGCCTATCTCTTGTTCCATTGCATTGCACATACTTAGTATATTCAAACATACTAACACATACTCTATGCCTACATGATGTTACCATGTAGGAACCGGGGCTTCTATTAATTCTTCTCATGACTAGACAGATTGGTTAAGCTAGCCTTTGTTGAGTCCTCCATTTTGGGGACAATGACCATTCTCTTAAGTTATATACTAAGACTCTCTTTCATTTATTGTATACTTATGACCATCAGGTTGAGCCTGGTTGCTTTGTCTTGGCCCCCGCTAAGTATTTATGTTTAGAGGTGTTATTGGACAAGTTATGTATTATGTTTGAGCATTGACTCATCTATGTTATTTATGTATTAGACTCTCTCTCTCTCTCTCCCTTAGTCTCAATTCCCCTTGTTCATGTTTCTTATGTTGTTTTATATTGCTTCTGCGACCAAGGAAATGTAATGATATGCTATGACGCTTGTTTGGTATTCCTTCAGGTTCCCCACTCACCAGTCACATCTAGAACCCTAGTTTGGGTCGTGACACATCTAGACCCTAGTTAGGGTCTTGACAAACTTGGTATCAGAGCTCTAGGTTGTTAGTGGTCCTCGACATCTAACATACCACGTCAACTAGAGTGTTATTCACGGTTGTGTTGTGAAACACAACAATGAGTAAAAAGCCATGAGATGATCTAGGAGATGTTTCCCTTCTTATTACTTTATTTCGTGCTATAGGAGTCAAGGTAAGGTTTTTCCCCCTAACGACTATTCTTTGCTATGCTAGATCATGCCTATCACAAGAGGAAGAAGAGCCTGCACACCTGATAAACAACAGGCTCATGAAGAGTCCCAGGATGCTCTTGCCATGCTAGCTCTAGCAGTGACCAACCAAATCAACCAAGTTCCCAAAGATGCTCATGCTCCTACTCCAAATTCTCGAGTGAGGGACTATATGAGGATGCATCCATTAGAGTTCAATGGGTCTAGGATAGATGAGGAACCTCAAGAATTTATTTATGAGGTATACAAAGTGTTGGCTATCATGGGTTTGAGGTAGGAAGAGAAGGCAGAGTTGGTAGCTTACCAACTTAAGGGGGTGGCCCAAATATGGTATACTCAATAGAATGAACAGAAGGGGAACAACAATGTGATTCTATGGGAGGAGTTTAAGAAGGCTTTACTCAACCGGTTCATTCTTCTTGAGCTTAGGGTGGCCAAAATTATAGAGTTTATGAATTTGAAGAAAGGATATATGAGTGTAATGGAGTATGCTCCCTAATTGGTGGCCGATCCAAGGTCTAGGATGAATAAGGTTTTGATGGTTTTATCCAAATTGGTGAACAAAGAATGTCATACTGCTATGTTGATAGGTCACATAGACTTGTCCCACCTCATGATGTATGCCAAACAATTAGAGGGCGAAAACATGAGGAAGAGAAAGGGTAAGGTGGCCAAGAGGGCCTGTTTTGAAGAAAAGTTCCAAACTCCCAAAGGTGGGTAGTATGGTGCCTTATGCTAGGGCCCAAGATGTGGTAGATGCCATGATGGCCCATGCTTGAAGGGTATAGATGATTGTAATGGTTGTGGGGAGATGGTTCATAAGGTAAATGATTATCCTCATAAATGCAACAAGGGAAAAGGTGGTGATGTTAATCAAGGGGGTGCTCCAAGAGGTTAGCAGTTCTACGCTCTTCAAAGAAGGTAAGGAGGGGACAAGGTGGACGATGATTCTACCAGTATATTAAAGGCCTTTCTTGATTTTGCTGTGCATGCGCTGATGGTTCCGAAGGTCACTATTCTTTCCATTATTCCTTTTATTGCAAGTAAGATTTATTTATGTTAGTCTATTGTTGCTAGAAAGGTTTATAAGTGTTTCTCCATGTTCTTTTTGCATAGAGTCTTATCTTGTGAATTTGGTTTGATGGGTTGGAGGTCTTGGGGCAGTTTGGTTACATGCATATCATGCTTCCAAAGAGGGTAGAGCCCGTAAGGTTGTAATATGATAGTTAAGGATAGATGATATATTTGACTAACTTCAATGGGTTAGTCACTTCTTTAAGATTGATCTTCGATTTAGGTTTTATTTCCCAAGTGAGGATGAGCATAGGTTATATCTCTAAATGCCTTTTTGCACTAGGATGGGCATCTTTAGTCGTGGTATAGTTGTTTGGTTAACTTATACTCCAGTTATGTATATGGGTTCCATGAATAGGGTCTAAAAACCCTACCTTGTCATTCTTGTGGTGGTCTTTTATGATGCATTATTGACTGGTTTAGAACTTGTGGATCATTTGGGGGTAGTGTTGGAAGTCTTGGTGGGAAGAGAGGTTGTTTGCTAAATATGATAAGTGTGAATTGTGGCTAATAAGAAGGTGGTTAGAGCACCTTAAGGATTTTGATATGAGTGTGCATTATCACCCTAGTAAGGCTAACGTTGTAGTCGATGCTCTAAGTAGGGTATCTATGGTAGCCAAGCATATTTTGATGACAGTGGCACAGAGGTGACTGTGGAGGTCCATTAGTTGGCTAAATTGGGAGTTAGGTTGGAAGCGGTTGACTATGGTGGTGTAGTGGTGGATAATGGTTCTAAATCATCCTTGGTTGATGAGGTAAAAGCAAAGCAAGAATGTGACCCCACCTTGATTGAGTTGAAGACCTTTGTGAGAGATGATAAAGTGGGGGTGTTTTCCCAAGGGGGAGATGGTGTCATTAGATACTAAGGTAGGCCATGTTTGCTTGTATTGATGATTGGATTCACTTAGGATCCCATCCTTGTAGGATGTGGTCCATTTTGGCAAGAAAAAAATTGAGTTTATGGTTTGCATGTCCTTTTATAGTGTTGGGAAGGATTGGTGAGGTTGCATATGAATGGGGACTGCTTATGGATATGGATATGGTTCATCCGGTTCTTCATCCTTCTAGGTTGAGGGGATATGTTAGTTACTCTAGTGCTATATTGCTCTTTGAGGTTGTGGGTGTTGTAGAGGATAAGATGGCTTAGGAGAAGGTCCCGGTGGAGGTATTGGATGGATGGCTGGGGAAGTTGATTGCTAAGGATGTAGTGATCATCAAGGCCCATTGGAAGAATCGTCTAGTCGAAAGTGTTTCTCGGGGAGCCGGAGCAGAAATGTAGAAGCAATATCCATATCTCTTTCATTCTGTTCAAGCTTATGATAACACGTCAGGTTCTTGTGATTTCAAGTCCTATGTTTCATCCCCTATGTCATTTGCATGCCTTCACGTTTATGTTGACAAGTTCCTAATGATTTTGACACTTATGTGAGATTTTGAAAATGGTTTTTATGTGTATTGTTGCATTTCTTTTTAGGGCTGATTTATTCATAATTACTCTTCTTATGTACCTTTCTTTGACATTCAGGGAAGAATGTTCCCAAGGGGGAAGATATTGAAATGACCCCCTCAAAAAAATGCTCAATAATATGCCTCAGAGGTGCTTGAATTCATAATTTTCATATATCTCAAAATTCGTGCATGATTTCAAAAAATCGACTTCATATTCTTGATCGGGGGAAAGATTGAATAGGTAAAGGAATTTTTCCCAATTTTATTAGTTCGGTCCAAGTCTTTTGGATCTTGGGCCTAAGCCTCTCCATTCGTGATAATACCTATATTTAGCCATATTTCACCTTCATATCATACAAGAGATTCTCCAATACTCTCTAAACACTTAAACAAATATTTTACTCAAAATTCAAGTGCCAAATCTCTTTATGGATCTTAAGGAATTCACTCAAGCTTCAAGTCTCCACTCCAATCTTGATAAAGAAATTCTCCAAATTCAAAGATGTGGGTTTCAACCATTGGATCCTTTCATCCATAGCTCCCAAGCTTCCCTTTTACATAAATCTCATATTTCTAAGTTGATTTACTTACGGGTCTTATATAATATGAATTTTACTATGAACTATGTTGGTGTTTCATGAAAGTGTGATTTTTTAAACATGTTTTGAGCTATGAATCTATGATCTGTCATGAGATTTGATGATGGGTTTTATTGTATATGGCATAAGGGTGTTACCAAGTGTTAGTGGGTGGTTTTACATTGAATTTTCTTGCATGATTGCACTCTTGAAATGCATGACTTTATACTAGCATTACACTCCCACCAAGTGTTAGATAAAATGTCTGGTTTAAGGTTCTTGAGCTATTGATGATCCATTGCATATCCTATGACTTGTATGACTTTATGATGATGAAAGGATGACATCTATGTGTTGATTTCATGAAAGGTATCTATCGTGTTGCAAGTTGACCACACCATGTTGAGGGGTGCTTTGCCTCAACCGATAGAATGGAGGGTGTGATGTCCATTAACTATGTTGAGGGGTTAATACCTTGACCACTATGATGGAGGGTGAGATGTCCATTAACCATGTTGGTACCTTGACCACTATGATGGACCGTGTGATGTCCATTAACCATGTTGAGGGGTTGATACCTTGACAATTGTGATGGATGGTATGATGTCCATTAACCATGTTAAAGGAATGATACCTTGACCACTATGATGGAGGGTGTGATGTCCATCAACCAATTGAGGGGTTGATAATTCAATCACCATGGATGGTAGGGTGTGACAATCCATCAAAATGTTGGTCTCTTCTTACACATATATTATGTTCTATATAAGCATGTTTTACTTCAAGCATCATTTATGCATGACATATTGTTATTATGCTATCAATTGCTTATGATGTTGCATTTTTCTTATATTTCTTGTCTCTTGTTGCATTGCATCCTACATACTTGGTACATTTAAACGTACTAAGCATACTCTATGCCTACATGATGTTACAATGTATGAACTGGAGCACTATATGATCACCTTCCTCCTCCACGTGACTAGTACAACATCTCTCAAAGAAAGTTTGGTGAGTCCTCAACTCCATGGACAACATCTTTTGAGCTTATGTTGTGTAAAGACTCTCTTTCATTATTTGTATGCTTTTGACTATGAAGGTGCGCCTGGTTGCTTGTCTTGGCTCCCGCTACATTCTATATCTGGAGGTGTTACTGGACAAGTAATGTAATTATTCTTGAGCTTTGACTCATCTATGTTATTTAAATATTAAATCTTTCCCTTATTCCCGATTTCCTTTATTTATATTTTCTCTTACTATTTGTTCTTGCTTCCGCAACAAAGGATGTGTGTGCGATATGCTAAGAGGCTTGTTTAGGGTTCCTCTGGGTTCTCCATTCGCCGTGTCACATCTAGGATAGTTATTGGTCGTGATAGAGTGCAAACGATTCAAATTGAAATGCACCCAAAACACCCCAAAAATGTGCTTCGAAAATGCCCATAATCATAATTTCCATATATCTAAAAGTCCATGCGTGATATCAAAAATTTGACTTTATATTTGTGATGACAGGGCAAAGTTGAGTGGGAAATGGTTATAATATCAATTTTAGAGGAGCCGTAGTGAAAAATCAATTTCGCAAAATTTTCTTATCCAATGTGCATTTGCGACCCGACCACAATGCGGACTGGGCGCAGATTAATGTTAAACTACCCTTCACGATGAGTCCGCTTTGTGAACTAGGTGCGGACTGGTTTATCTTTTTCCTTTATTTTTCATTTCAGCCCAATGGCCTTAGGGTCATAGCCGCATGCCCACATATACGTACAAACACCTATACTTAGCTATTTTTCAACTCTATATCACTCAAGACCGTCTCAAAACCCTCTCTAATAATTACCCAAATATTTTATCCAAAATCAAGTGTCTCAAGAATAATTTTGGATCACAAGAACTCCCTTCCAGTTTCAAGTCTCCTTCAAGTCTACATCAGGAAAACCAAAGTTTAAGATATATGGGTTTCAACCATTGGGTCCTTTCACCTATGGTGCCCAACCTTCCTATTTTATGAAAATTGCATGTTTTCAAGTTGTATTACATATGGGTATTATCTGTTATGGCTTACGACTATAACCTATGTTGGGGTTTATGAAATGTTTATTGAAAACATTGTCTACCTATTTCAAGCTTATACTATGAGATGGTTTATTTATTGTGACTATGTATGTTTTGAGCTATGAAAATATGATCTATAATGAGATTTGATGATGGATTTCTAGGTATCATACATGAGAGTTTTGCTATGTGTTGGTGGGTTGATTTACATTGAGTTTTCTCATATTATTTCACTCTTGAACTGTATGATTTTGAATTGTCATTACACACCCACCAAGTATTTGACAAAATGTCTTGACAAGGACTCTTGAGTTATTGATGATCTATTGCATGAGTTACAAGTCAAGTGACATTATGATGATTAAGAGATTATATGTATGTTTTGAATTTGTGGAATGTATCTATGGTGTTACAAGTTTACCACACCTTGTTGAGGGGATGATAAACCTCAATCACCTTGTCGGTGGGTGGCATGCTCATACTATCATATTGAGGGGTATGCACCTCAATCACCTTATCGGGCGGCAGTCCCGTACTACCATGTTGAGGGGTAGGTACCTTAATCACCTTCCATGGGGGTGGCATGCCTTGGAGTTCAAGGAATAGTATGCCTGGCCTATGTTGATATGGTCTCTTCTTACACATGAAATATATATTTGCAAGTTATATGATTTATAAGAATATTTTACTACAAGTGTTGAACATGCCTGCTTTTTGATACTATACTTTTCCATTGCTTATGATTATGTATTTTAGACTATGTTGCCTATATCTTATTGCGTTGCATCCTACATACTTAGTACATTCAAATGTACTAACGCATACTCTATGCCAACATGATGTTGCCATATAGGAACCAGAGTACCTCTAGATCATCTTCACCATGGCTAGTTTTGGCATTCTGGAAGATACGCTTTGGTGAGTCCTCAAGTTCGGGAACACTAGTTATGCCACTTTTACTATTAGATATCTTTTATATTGAACACTGGAGACTATGAGGGTGAGCCAGGAAGATGTCTTGGCCCCCGCTCCTATCTATGTTTAGAGGTGTTGTTGGAACAATTTATGTACTTATGCTTTGAGCTTTGACTCTTTTATGTTTTATAAATATCAAGGCTTTCGTTAGACCCGTTTCCCTTATTTATATCTCTTGTTAATGTAATTTTGCTTCCCCGACCATGGATGTGTGACTGATATGCTAAGAGTCTTGTTTGGGGTTCATTCGGGTTCCTCATTCACCGTGTCGTGTATAGGCCCTAGGCTGGGGTCGTGACATACTTGGTATCATAGTACTACTTTGTTAATGGTCCTTAAAATTCAATAAACTGCATCGATTAGTGTCTTCAAAATCGAATACACCTCATCGATCTGAACACTAGGTTTTTAATGGTCCTCGAAATCCAATACATTACGCCAAATGGTCCTCGAAATCCAATACATTAATTCAAAGGAAAAAGTGAAGTTAGCGACCTACCAACTCAAGGGGTGGCTCAAATATGGTTCACTCATTGGAAGAAAGAGAAGGGAAATGGTGATGCTATCCCTTGGGAGGAGTTCAAAGTGGTGTTTCTCAACTAGTTCTTTCCTATTGAACTATAGGAAGCAAAGATGATGGAATTTATGAATCTAAAGCAAGGATCTATGAGTGTGAGGGAGTATGCCCTCAAGTTCAACCAACTCTCCAAGTATGCCCCACAATTGGTTGCTGAGCTAAGGTCAAGGATGAACAAATTTTTGTCGGGTGTGTCCGACTTGGTCAATGAGGAGTATCATACTACCATGCTCATAGATGATATAGATTTGTCCTGCCTCATGACATATGTCGAAGAACTAAAGGGTGAAAAGCAACACCACCTCATTGACATTAAATAAACGTATATGAGAAGAATAATCATGAACAAATCTACTCCAACAAGAATAAAACAACATTCATAAAACACCACCTTCAAAATCTCAATATAGGTGTAAAATTACCATGAACCCTTTTAATATAAACATGAATGCATGCAAATGACTTAGGGCCTGAAACATAGGACTTGGAATCATGAAAGGACTTGTTGTTTTATCATAATCTTGAATACAATAAAAGAGGTACAATATTTCTCTACCATGACCGTACCGGCTCCCCGAGAGACACTTCCGACTAGGCGATTCTTCTAATAGGCTTTAACGAACACTACACCCTTACAAATCAACCTTTACTCATATCTACCGTACTTTTCATTAGACCTTTGCATAAGACAACTCATCCTCCACATTGTCCATAACCTCAAGAGTCCTGTAACACTTGAATCACCAGCACACCTTCTTAATCATAGAGCCATGAAGAATCGGACGATCCATATCCTTATCCAAAGGCAATTCCTATTCGTATGCAACCTCAGTAACCTTCCTCAACACTCGATGAAGACTCACAAACCATAAATCCAACTCCCTCTTCATCAGGGAAGACCACAACTTTCATGAGCAAACCTTCAATTAGTCCCAATCACTAACTTTGAATTCAAACACTCTTCTCCTCACTTCGACATAAGGCTTTTGACGAATTGGACTGTCTCCAATCTTACCCTAATCAACTTACCTTCTCCATAGCATCCATAACTAGATTGGGACCCAACAAAGCCATTTCTCCCACTTCAAACCACCCAACCGGTGATCTACAATGCCCACCATATGGAGTCTCAAAAAGAGCCATACCAATGCTAGAACTATAGCTACTATTAGTCTCATCAAGAACCCTCTTCCTCAAGCCATCAACACTAGGTACACACAACCTAACTAAGTACCTAAGGGCACCATCTCCCTCTTGGGAGACAACCTCCACCCTATCATCTTCTCACCCAAAATTTCTAACTCTAGTAAAGAGGAATTAAGGCCTTCCCTAAACTATGCCTCTTCAACAAAAAAAGATTAGGAACCTTCAAGAATACTACACGACCATGCCCAACTTCCTCTAACCTAAGCCCCAACCTAGCCAACCGATGGACCTCTCTAGTCACCTCTTAGCCACCATTATCTACATAAGCTAGGCTACCCATAGGCACCCCACTTAGAGCATCAACCAGAACATTAGCCTTACCGGGACGATAACACATACTTATATCACAATCCCTAAGAAGTTCTAACAACCTTCTTTGTCTCAAGCTAATATCCCTTTAAGTAAGAACATATTGGAGACTCTAGAGAATGGTAACCATACCAACATGCACCCTATACAATTAATGACGTCAAATTCTCAAAGAAAAAGCCTGGCGGCTAACTCAAGGTCATAGATAGGGTAATCCTTCTCATGCATCTCAAACTATCTAAAAGCATAGACTTCCATCTAACTATCTTGCATTAATACGCAACCCAAACCAATCTGGGCAACATCACAATACATAATAAACCCTTCAACCCTTCAGGTAGAGACACGATAGGAGCAGACATAAACATATCCTCCATTTGGATCAACTTAGTTATGTGAGAAGCAATAGAAGAAGACCCATTCACAAACCTCCGGTGGTAACCCGCCAAGTCCAAGAAGCTCCTAACATCCAAGGGAGTCAAAAGTCTACGCCGATTTCTATTCATGTACATCTCCTTAAGATCAATCTTAATACCATCCTCCAACACCACATGACCTAGGGAGGTGAACTCCTTTAACCACATTTCACACTTTACTTACTTAGCATACCACTCCTCCTACCCCAAGATTTGCAGTACAATGCCCAAATGATTCGCAAGCTTAATACTTCATCACTAGAGACCAACACAAACCTAACAAGGTAAGGATTAAAGACCCTATTCATGAGACTTATAGACATAACCGGTGCATAGCCAACCAAACAACTCCAACATACTAGAAAGGCTCACTCTAGTCCGAAAAGACACTTAGGGACACTACCTATCCTCATCATCACTTGGGAACAAAACCTGAATCAAAGATCAAGATTAGAGAAGTGACTAACCCATTACATTTGACCAAATTGACCATTCTTAACCATCATATTATAACCTTATGGGTTCTAGACACAATATGCAAGTAGCCGAACCACCTCAAGACCTCTAATCCAACAAACTCATCCCAACCAAAATCAAAAGACAATACTCTATGCAATAAGAACATAGGGGCAACCCTTAGGTATCAATTATACCTTAAGATAAGAAACCCCTTAGCAACCTCATTACAAGTCCTGCCTACACTCAAGGACAGACTCAGTAGAGAATCAGAACTTAACTCTATGGGCCCTACATCAAGGAAGAGATAACACACATACAACTAATCCACCCTAACTATAACATCAAGGTCCACCATAACAAACCCAACAAGTAACAAGGAAAGACCTAATGCAATATGAACATGGAGCAACAACCATGAGCTCTGAACAATAATAGGCTCACCGATGAGCTAGACACCAAAGAGAGTTTGGAACACACATGAACCCCACAATCAACCAAAACAATAATGAAATAAATAGTGGTGCATCGGCATATCAATGCAAACAAATCAAAGTCAAAGGAAATTTTAGCTTACCGGTAGCAACATCGGGAACCTTATTCCCTTCTTGAGCCACTTGATCAACATGACCACCTTGATCTAAAGATAAACCACCTTTATACTTCCTTTGAACATACGGACTACCCACTAGCTTGTGACCCACTTTACTACATCCATAACAAGCATTGGTCTTCCTCATGTATGGGCCACCATGGTACTTCCCGCACCCTTGGCACTTAGTGTTAGTCATCACAGAATCACCTCCTTTACTCTTAGTGCATCTATGAGGATAATCATTCCTCTTATGTCCCACTTTGCCACTGTCAAAACAAGTATTGGTGCCTTTGAAACATGGCCCCCTATGAACTTTACCACATGTTGAACACATAACATCACCTTTAACCTTGAGAATTTGGAGCTTTCCTCCGATACGGGCCCTCTTAGCCTCATTACCTCTCCTCTTACCAATTGAAGTCTTGGGAGCACTCCCTTGTTGATCTAGGTCCGTTACCAACTTTGTCGCCACTTTGGCCAATACCCATAGAGCATTACGAACTTCCAGATTCATCATACATTGTCCTGAGTGGCTTAAGACATATCTTGTAATGTAAGGGTTAGGGATTAGCAATAAGTCCTAGGGGACCACACTCCATCACATGACATAGATCATGCAGAAGTGAAACATTTCCTAGAACCCCTCATAGCCTCCTGTTCATAGTTGTTCCACACTTACAACCATGAATAAGACTCTGACAATGAGGTGTGTTGGAAACTAAGGATCTAACAACCTATTGCTCTAATACCACCTTTTTCATGACCAAAGCCTAGGTCATAGATGTGAACGATGAATAAGGACCCCAAGGAACCCTAAACAAGTCTCATAGCATATCATCATACACCCTTGGTCGCGGAAGCAAGTAAAATAAAAATAAGAGATAAGCATAACCAAGGGGAAATGGGCCTAATGGTGAACTTCCATATCATAAACATCAAGAAACAAGCGTGTGAAAGCTCATAGCATAGACACATATTATGTCCAACAACACCTCTACTACAAAGATAAGAGCGGGGGCCAAGACAAGAAACTGGGCTCATCCTCATGGTAATAACAATAGGTAATCCAAACATATAACACATAAAACATAAGCTTGAAAGAAGATAGACATTGTCCCCGAACTTGAGGACTCACTATAAGCTAACTTGAACAATCTGTCTATCCACGAAGAGAATCAATGAGAGCTTTAGTTCCTACATAGTGATATCATGTTTGTATAGAGTATACGTTAGTATGTTTGAATGTTTAAGTATGTAGGATGCAATGCAACAATAGACAGGAATCATAAGCAAAATTCATAATCATAAGCAACAAATAACGTACTAACAATATGACATGTATGAAAGATGCTTGAAGTAAAACCATGTTTATATAGAACATATTACGAGTGTATGGAGTGACCATTTTTAGTGCAAGCCCAAGCTTACCACTCCATTGGATAGGCGCATGAGGTACGGACCCTTTCGTGAGGTTGGAGTATAAACCCCCCACCGAGGTTGACGGAGTACAACACCCCATCAAGGTTGATGGCCACCAATTCCCAACAAGGTTACCCAAGACTACCACCCACCAAGCTAGACGACCAAAGTACCAACCCCTCGATAGGTTACCCAGGCCTATAATCCCCCGAGCTAGGCTTGGTCATCCCAACACTATATAGAGATAATATCATATATATATACACACACACACACACACACACACTCCTTTCATAATCATATACATACATTTTTTTTCATCATCATATATTCATTCAACTCGTAAGACATACATTGGACCTTCAATTCCTTGAGAATCCATAATAGAACATTTTACATTTTATCAAATACTTGGTGGGTGTGTAGTGCTAGTATAAAATCATGCAATTCAAGAGTGAAATCATGATAGAAAACTTGAAGTAAAATACCCCACCAATACTTAGTAATACCATCTTGCAAAATACATTGAAAATCCTCAACAAATATCAAGAGATCATAGTTCAATAACTTAAAACATGCATAATAATAATAGGTAAATCATCTCATGATATAGTCTTAAAAATGAGTAATCATGTATTTTCAATCAAAATTTCATGAAATTCCAATATAATATATGATCATAATCTCTAATGAATAATACCCATAAGCAACACAACTTGGAAATATGTAATTTTCATAAAAATGGAAGATTGGGCTTCATGGGTGAAAGGTACCCATGAATGAAACCCATATACCTAACCTTGAATTTCTTGAAATCAAGTTGTGAAAAACTTGACGTTTATAAGTGGGTCTGGGATTCCAAAGCTTGCTCTTGAGTTTCCTTGAATTTGTATTGGGGCTTTGATGGAGGTTCTTGAGAGAATTTGAGTGTTTTCCAATTGGGAGGAGTGAATTTGATCTTTAGGAATAAAGTTATGTGTTTAGGAGGTGTTAAGATAGCATAGAAATTCCCAAAATACTAATAGAAATGGCTAAATTCACGGAATGCCATTAATGAGGCAAATTTGGCAAAAACCCATATATACCCCTACACATACAAGTTCTACAAAAATGGGCATAACTTCTTCATACGAATTCTAAAGAAGGTAAAACCAAGTGCATTGGAAAGATAATTCATAGAGATTTTGGCAGGTCATGGGACACCGAGTGTTTTATGTTCTAAGAAATATTCTCCTTTAAAGCTGACCTTCCCACCAGTACTTGTGCAAAGCTTAGCCGATGGAAATTCTTTTAAACTTGGCTTGATGTAGGGGATCCACGATGGTCTTAAATGATATAAATAAGCTTGAATTAGATTTTAATGAGATATTGATGCTTGAATGAGTTTCTTGAAACCCGAAAGTGAGTTTGGGACACTTGAATTAGGTGAAATATTTGTCTCTGTGTTTGAGAGAGTATTGGGGAATGTCTTGTAGGATATGAAATTAAAATATAGCTATGTATAGGAATTTTCACATTTTTGAACACTTAGGTCTAAGACAAAAAGTCTTGGACAAAACAAGTAAAACAACTCACTAAATGAACTTATGCGCACCCTTGGCGCATCGCGCCTTTGGTGCAAAAACCTCACTGGAAAGTTAATTTTGGGAAAATGAAATTGCTATTCGTTTGCTTCAAAATCAGGGTTAGACGATTTTCCTACTCAATTTGACCCCTTGATTGAGAATATGAAGTCATCTTTTCGATATCACGAATGGATTTTGAGATATATGGAAATTATGATTCCGAGCGCTTTCAAGGCATATTTTCAGGCACTTTTTAGGGTTGATTAATTGCTCAACCTCTGCACCTGTATATCCAAAATCTGCACCAGAACCTCTTTATAAGTCAAGTTTTCTTCAACAACACCCACAACGTCAAGAGGCACAATAGCATTAGGGCTCCCACATATTTCCTCAACATGGATACATGAAAGACTGGATGAACCAAATCCATCTCACTAGGCAATTCCACCTCATAAGCTACCTTGCCAATCCCCCTCAACACCTTATAGGGGCCCACATATCTTATACTCAACTTTTCCTTCTTACAAAAATAAACCACACCCTTCATGGGTGACACCTTCAAATAGACCTAATCACCAACTTTGAATTCAAGATCCCTCCTCGTTGCATCGGCATAAGACTTTTGGTGACTTTGAGCCATCTTCAACCTTTATCTAATCAATCTAACCTTCTTATGAGCCTCCTTTACTAGTTTGGTCCCAACAAAGCCACCTCTCCAACTTTAAACCACCCATCAGTGATCCACAATGCGTACCATAGAGGGCCTCAAAAGGAGCCATACAATGATAGCTATTGTTATAAGCAAACTCAATCAACAGAAGATGATTATCCCAACTACCATTAAACTCTAATACACAAGCCCTAAGCATATCCTCAAGTGTTTGGATAGTTCTTTTGGCTTAGTCATCCATTTGATGGTGAAAGGTCGTACTAAGTTTAACTCTTGTACCAAGTCCCCTTTGAAAGAACCTCCAAAAATGCGAAGTAATTTAAACACCACGATCCCATATAATGGACGAAGGAACCCTACTAACTCATGAATGTACAACCTAGCATAATCTTCAGCCTCATATGTTGTCTTAACTAGTAGAAAGTGAGCTGATTTCATCATCCTATTAACCACAACCCAAATGGAATCAAAACCCTTTCTAGTCTTGGGTATCCCAACCATAAAATCCATATTAATCTCTTCCCACTTCCAAGTAGGAATCTCTATATCTTGTGCTAGGCCACCCGACCTCTAGTGCTTGGCTTTGACTTATTGGCAACTATGGTAACCAGATACAAATTTGACAAGCTCCCTCTTCATACTTCACCACCAATGCACCTCTCTAAAATCTCTATAACAGGTTTGTCACGACCTAAGCCTAGGTCCTAGACGTGACACTGTGAATGCGGAACTCAAGGGTATTAAACAACATTGATAAGAGTAGAAATAAGGGGAAAAGGGTCTATGGGAAAGCCTTCCATAACATAAGACATCATTAAATCAAGAGAGAGTCAAGGCTCACAACATAATTGCATAACTTGTCTTACAAAACTTCTACTACATAGATAAGAGCAGGGGCCAAGACAAGCAATCGGGCTCACCCTCATAGTCATAAGTATATAATATAGGAAAAAGAGTCTTAATACATATCATAAGATCAAATTCATTGTCCCAAAATTGAGGACTCACCAACTAGCTTTGAGTAGAAATACTAGCCACGAGGAGGAGGATGATTAATCAGTGCTCCGGTCCCAACATGGTAACATCATATAGACATAGAATATGCGTTAGTACGTTTGAATGTACTAAGTATGTAGGATACAATACTACAGATATATGAACATGGAAAAATGCAATATCATAACTAAAAGATAGCAATCAGCAATATGACATAAATGAATGATACTTGAAGTAAAACATGTTTACAAAGAACATATTACATGTGCAGAAGGTGACCATCATTACATAACCAAGGCCTACTACCTCCTTGCTGAGGCAATTAAGGTATATACCCCCCAATATGGTAGCATGATCCTACGACTCCACGAGCTAGGGGATTGAGGTATATACCCCCAATGTGGTAGCACGGGTCTACAACCCTCGGAGCAAGGCGAATGAGGTATATACCCCTCAATGTGGTAGCACAGGCTTACAACCCCCTGACCTAGCGGAATGAGGTACATAACCCTTTATATGGTAGCATGGGCCTACCTCCCCCCAAGCTAGGCGAATGAGGTATATACCCCTCAATGTGGTAGTTCGTGCCTACTACCCCCCGAAGTAGGGGATTGGTCAACTTTCATCACCATAGATACTTTTCATGAAATCATTATATAAGTACCTTTCTTTCATCATCATAGATTCACTCAAGTCATAGGTCATGCAATTGATCAACAATAGTTCAAGAATCCAAAATAGGACATTTTATCAAACAATTTGTTGGTGTGTATGTCTAGTGTAAGATTACACAATTCAAGAGTGAAATCATGTAAGAAAATCCAACGTAAAACCACCCTCTAATACATGGTAATACCACGTTCATAGTCTAATTCATAATAAGTAAGATCCATAAGTAAAATCAACTTGAAATCATGCAGTTTCGGTAAAAAGAAAGCTTGGGCTTCATAGGTGAAAGGAACCCGTGAATGGGACCTACACACCTTGACTTTGGAAAATTCTTCATGAAGATTGGAAATGGAGACTTGAAGCTTGGATGAATTCCTTAAGATCTGGAAGAGATTTGGACACTTGAATTTTGAGAGAAATATTAGTCTAATGGTTTGAAAGAGTGTTGGGGAATGTCTTATATGATATGAAGGTTAAATGTGGCTATGTATAGGTGTTTTTACGTATGGGTGAGCTTAAGCCAAAGACCCAAAAGTCTTGGACCTAACAAAAAATAACTGGGCAAAAATATCCCTAGTCCACATCTTGTCCGTGATGTGGACCTATCACAGTGGAAATTTTACACTGGTCCACGTGGAGGCATGTTGCTGCACCATCGCTGACATACACTGTATAAGGGAATTTTGGAAAATCAAAATTGCGATTCGTGTGCTCTAAAATCGGGGTTAGACACATTTTCCACTTAATTTTTCCCCTTGATTAAGAATATGAAGTCGAATTTGTGATATCCTACACGGATTTTATGATATATAGAAATTATGAATTCGGGAACTTTCGAGGCACATATTCGGGCACTTTTTGGGGTTGTTTTACCAAAGGTCCTCCATTGAATACAAGGCTAGGGTTTTTGGTTTCTTCACCAAAAATTGTGATTTCTTCCATAAAATCTTTGGCTAAGGTATGTTTGTTTAATTTGTGAATCCCTTTCCTTCACAAAGCTCAAGTTTTTTTACTTTAAATTTGACCCATAGTTTATGTATGTTGTGAAGTTATGGAAAATTAGCTTATTCATGTAATTTGTGATCCATTCTTAGTTATATGAAGTGTATAAGTACTATATTATGACCTATTATGCATATTGAGTTGAATTTCATGATTATACTAGTTAGGGTTTTACAAGGACTATGTTAGGTTGATTTGAAAGATGCCAAATTTTTATCATATGAATATATTGATGTTTGTTAGCCCATATTATTATGAGATGATATTTAATTCCATGAGAACAGTGTTATATCTTGAACCGCCATATTATGGAAGCTAGGGTTTTAGAGATATTTGATAGGTCTCCTAAACATGATTTTAAATTGATGAATCCTACTACTTATATGCATGAAAAATTATAAATTAAGTTGTCTTACTTGAAGCTTATGAATTTATTTAAGGTTTATATACAATTTTATTTGGAGATATGAAGATGACAATATGAGTTCCTTAAAATATCTTTTAAATTGCTGAATTCTACTACTTATATGCATGAGTAGCTAGTAATTTTCATAGTACCATGACCAATTGCGATTTTCCCTTACTTATGGAATTTTGGGTTATGCAGTGGATGGAGAGTTGCTTGATTTTATTTAAGTTCATTCTTTCTTTATTATTATTATTTATGAATCAAGTCTAAATCATATGAATTTTATGATTATGAATCTTTAAGCATGCAATCTCATGTTTTGAACCTAAGCTATATGAAGAGTATATTTTATGAAAGAAGTCTCAATCTGTCATGATCCAAGGTTGGGGCCTAGATGTGACATGGTGAATGGGGAGCCCGAAGGGACCCCAATCAAGCCTCTTAACATATCATTACACATCTTTGGTCACGGAAGCAATAAAAACAACAATAAGAGATAGTAAAAAGGGAACATGGGGCTAAGGGACATCTTCCATAATTAAAACATCAATGGACAAGAGATTCAAAGCTCATAGTGTAAATACACAACTTTTCCAACAATACCTCTAAACTTCAATAGGAGCAGAGGCCAAGGCAAGCAACCGGGCTTACCCTCATAGTCACAAGCTTATAATAAAGGAAAGAGAGTATTAACATAACATAACAATACATATCATCCTCAGAGTCCAGGACTCACCAAACTTGCTTGAATAGATGTTACTAGCCACGTTGAGGAAGATGATGACCAAATAGAGCTCCGATTCTCACATGGCAACGTCATATAGGAATATAGTAGGTGTTAGTACGTTTGAATGTACTAAGTATGAAAGATGCAATGGAACAAGTGATAGGCAACAAAATCGAATGCATAAAAATAGGCAATGGATAGCACAATAACAATATGATATGTATGAATGATGCTTGAAGTAAATTCATGCTTATATAGAATATATTACGTATATAGGTGATGATATTCATGCTCCAATAAGAAAGTGGTCGTTGTTAGCAATTAACCTAACTGAAGGTTAGGGTTGAATCCACGGGGAATACAAGATTTGACTACAAGAGTTCACTATCAATCATTTCGAGTATCAATAACTAAAATCTCTGAATGGGGGGGGGGGGGGGGGTTTGTGATTCAAGAACAAAATAAAGTAAACATTAGACTAGGATGTGGAAAAATACTCAACTTTAGGGATAACTTGGGAATTGTGTTTTCCATAGTTTGTTGACTCGATTACCCTAGGTGACATAACTATAATTGGAGATTCGCATGCATGACAGTAATTTAGGTTCTTCCAGCCATCTTGTGAAGGTGAAGGTCGAATTTCACCATGGCGCTTGGTCGGCTACCATGGCGTGCCAAATAATCGTTACCTATTATCTCAGTCAACCTCCCCTTGGCTTAATTTGGTTGATTAGACGAGAACATATCAATTGAATTCTGTCATCTACTTTTCTTTTCCTATTCATCACTACCTTTGTCGGGATTGTGATAGTAGGCGGGGTTTGGTGTTGGACATCACCACACAACAATCATAATGAAGGGAAATAGATAATACATACAAAATCCCAATCATAGAAATGTAAAACCTAGGTTATCTGAAGTCAAATACCCATCGTTCCCAGAAGCCCAAGTTTTGGGTGCTTAGCTACTCATGGCTAAGGCAAAACAAGAAAAAGTACAAATAAAAGACATGATTGAGAATTTCACCCAAAGCAATGAAGATTGAAGACACCACAAGTTGCAAACCACAAGTTTGATTGATTCATAATAAGCATAAAGTAAGATTTGTAATCCCCAAAATAGTGTTTTCCAAGAGAAAATTATAAACTAAGCTAAGAACCTAAAGTTTTCCTTGAGAATATATTCAAAGATGATATTCTTTTCTTTGTTTCAAATCCTCCTCAATAAAACCCTAACTTAAATTATTTATAGTGTTTACAAAATAACATTAAAAATTCTACATAAAAGACAGCTGAAAATTCGTACGCCTCGTAGGTACTACTCGTAGGATGGCCTACGAGTCATAATCGGGGTATTGTATCAGGTTCTTGGCATCTTGGACCAAACTAGTATGACCCATTGGTATGAGTCATTGCTTTGGCTACTACTCATATGCTCCTCTCGTAGTCTAGGCCCTCAGTTTTTGGTCCAACAGTTTGGCCCTCTTATTTCTGCTATGAGTACACCTATAGGAGTTGTAGTGAGACCTACGACTCATAGAGTGGCCTCATAGGGTTAACTTCCACTTTGCAGATTTTCGAATTTTTGTTCTTTGTTTCTTACTACGATAGTACCGTAGGACTCATAGCTTGGGATACGACCCGTAGGTGAACTCGTATGTCCGATGCTTCAGCAAAATCTACAATTTTTCTCCAAAATCATGGCAACCTAACTTTTCTACAATAACATAAAAAATCATTAAAACCATAAAAAGTAGCATTAAGAACTCATAAAATTCCTTGTTTTAGGCATCAAATGTATTGTATTTTGACAGCATATCAACAACCTCAACTTAGAATTGTTGCTTGTCCTCAAGTAATGACTCAATCTACGAAGACAATGAGAAATACATAGCGGCTATATCAATGGCATATACATCATTCACTCTAATCAAGGACACAACTATCATTTTCAAAACCTGATTGTAAAGCTACTAATCATGACAAGAGCATGATGATGAATTTGGCAACCCAAACTATGATAAGCTAAGAAGCATCAACTATCCACAATCATTGGTATAGCCATTTGCTAATCAAGGAGTGGAACTGCCCTCACAGAAAATAAGTCCCTCTTACTCACTCAAGAATTATTTAGAACCTAGGGACTAAGGAACATTCTCACTCTCACAAATGAAATTCATGCAAAGTGACTAACACCATAGGCTTGCCTCTACACTCATCTTCTGGTTTGGTGACAGAGTGGATTTGGATCACCTTAGGACTTATGGTTTTGTAACATAGGTTAAGGAGGCTTTATTATGGCATTATAGGCAAGTAGTGACCAAAAGCTATCCTTTAACCATGTTTACCAGCACATCTAGCTTCCAAAACCCAACCCTTTTTCATCATATCCACCCTTATTCTCCTTTTTCAAACTTTTCTCGAGTGCTTTCTTTCTATTTTTAGCTGCACCTCATTTCTGAACTCGTTTCTTGCTGCTTTTTCTCAACTCAAGGTACTTTTATCTTCTTTTTCTTCACTCAGGTCATCATTTTTCATTTCTTTCTTTATTTCCCAACTAACCACCTCATTTTTATTTCTTTACTATAATAAGGGCTACTCTCAACTTAGGCTTTTAGCCTGAGGTGAAGTACACAATATCCATTCCTCAAACCAGGGCCACAATTTGTAGCCACCCTCAACTTAGGCTTTTAGCCTCAATTAAGGTTCATATGTATAAGGAAAGACAAGAGCCAATATCAAGGTATTTTAACCAACAAGTTTAAGCTAGCAAGGTTTCAAGAAACAATGTGTACATAAGAAGCTTAAAAATATGGAACAAGGGATTCACTCACTCATTTGGTAGGTCATTTAGGATAAAAGTGGGTTCACTAAAAGAAAACATTCCTAAGATCATTTCCAAATCAACAATAATATCAAATAAATTTTAGAGTAACAAGTCAAGTTCTGAGTGCAAACAATATGTATGAATGCAGCAAAATAAGCTCTCAATACACAAGCCATTGCACCCACCATCAAGTATAAACTCACAGTGTGACACCCAGTAACTTTATGCTCTTGTATATCCATGTTTCAAGCCTCATTTGGTGAAGTCAGGGGTGTACTAGATTTATTGGAGACTCCTAGTACCTAAACGATTTCAAGACTTACATCCAAGTTGAGTTTTCAGTAGTGTTTCATACAGGGTTCAACTTTAAACTAGTATAACATTTATCTCATTTAGAAATGGGTATCCCACAACATTTCAAATGAAATCCCTATGAGTTAGCTTCACTATACATATTGTTTCACCTTATTCTGATATCGGATGAAGGAGTTATGACCATTTTCGCGAGACCCTCCCGTGCAGTGAAGTCCCACGGGCACCCATATAGGTAGTGTGGTCTTTACGGCTTGTGTAAAGGGCTACGGGGCATTTCACCTAGGCGTGTGGTGGCCAAAAACATTTTATTGTCTAAGTGAGGTGGGATGGACCAGTACATGGTCCGTGTAACACTACACGACCCGTGAAGTGGTCCATCAAAGTGATGAGACGTCAATGATTTTCCAAGTTTCCCAACTTCCATTTTTTTCACGAAGGCACTTCACACGGGCACTCCACATGACCTGTGGACTGCCACAAAACCAGTGAAGTCTCCAATGAGATGACACTTTGCCAATTTTTCCATCCATCCACTTATGGCGTCTCCGTAAATTTTAAATACTCTAATGCTCTTTTTAGACTTCCAATGCCATCTTAACCTTCCAAAAAGACCTAAACAATATTTCAAAAGGTTCAAACTCATTAATATTATCTCAAATACAGTCTTAATTCTTAGAAAATCCTCTATCAATCCCCAATTCATTTTCAAGAAAACCCAAGAATAAGATTGGATTCAAAGATCATTTCCAAGCCTCCAGTCTTCCCAATCTTAATTCGAAGCAACTGTAGACCTAAGGTACGTGGGTTTCTTTCATGTATTCCTTTCATCCATGATACCCAGGCTTCCTTTTTCCTAAATTTCATGATCTAAAGTTGATTTTACAAATAGCTTTACTAGTACGAACATGTTTATGAACTATGTTAAAGCTATGTAAATTTGTGACTATTTTGCTATGTTGTGAGCTATATATCTTGGATCTATTGTAAGTTTTGATGAGATGTTTTGATGTGAATGTATTGGGGGTGTTTCAAGGTGTTGACTAATAGTTTTACAATAGATTCTTTTGCATGATTTCATCTCTAAATTCCATGGTCTTTATCACCACTGCACACCCCCAAAGTGTTTGATAAAACGCCTGATTATGGTTTCTTGAGGAATTGAAGGCCCTAAGAATGAGATATGATATGAATGATGTTATGATGATGAAATGACCTTCTGCATATGATTTTTCCTATATTAAGTGCTTTATAAGACCATATGATGAATCCTATGTAAAGTGTAGAACCCGACCATGCCCAATCCGAAGTGAATGGTTTGTACTTCTCCACCTAGTGACGAGGTGGCATTATCTCTAACCTAGATGAGGGTTAGTACTTATCCACCAAAATGATGGGGGTTGCATCATCACTAACCTATATGGGGTTTAGTACTCATCAACCTTGATGAGGGCTAGTACTAATCCACCTTGGTGATGGGGCGACATTATCACCAACCTAGATGAGGGTTAGTACTCATCTACCTAAGTGATAGGGAGGCATCATCACTAACCTACCAAAGGGTTATACATTTGGAAATCTGGCTTGGTCTTTCTACACATATGCTACCCTATATAAGCATGAGTTACTTAAGCAAGTCTTACTTAAACATTGATCATACATACAATATTGTTATATTATGCTTATTGCATATTGTTACGCATTTTAATTATGATATCTATCTCTTGTAGCATTGCATCCTACATACTTAGTACATTCAAACATAGTAACGCATACTCTATGCCTACATGACGTTACCATGTAGGAATTGGAGCATCATTTGGTCATCATCCTCCTCCACATAGCTAGTGGTATCCATTCAAGCTAGTTGGTAAGTCCTCATGTGCGAGGGCAATATCTATGTTCTTAAGTTATATATTAAAGACTATCCTTCTTTTTGTTATACTTTTAGTATGAGGTTGAGCCCATTTTCTTATCTTGGCACCCGTTAAGTCCTATGTTAGAGGTGTTGTTCCTTCGGGTTACCCATTCGCCTATCACCTCTAGGCCCTAGGCTTGGGTGGTGACAAAGATGGTATTCGAGCACTATTGTTATGCATTTTAATTATGATATCTATCTCTTATAGCATTGCATCCTACATACCTAGTACATTCAAACATAGTAACGCATATTCTATGCCTACATGATGTTACCATGTAGGAACTGGAGCATCATTTGGTCATCATCCTCCTCCACATATCTAGTGGTATCCATTCAAGCTAGTTGGTGAGTCCTCATGTGTGAGAGTAATATCTATGTTCTTAAGCTATATATTAAAGACTATCCTTCTTTTTGGTATACTTTTAGTATGAGCTTGAGCCCAGTTGCTTGTCTTGGCCCCCGTTAAGTCCTATGTTAGAGGTGTTGTTGGGCAAGTTAAGTATCATACTTAAGCTTTGAATTACTTATGATATTCAAGATATTTAAATATGAGTCTCTCCCATTGTCCCAATTCCCCTTATTTCTATTTCTTACGTTGCTTTGCATTGCTTCCGTGACCTAAGATGTGCAATGATATGCTACGAGGCTTGTTTGGGGTTCCTTCACGTTACCCATTTGCCTATCACCTCTAGGCCCTAGGTTTTGGGTAGTACAAAGATGGTATCCGAGCACTAGGTTGATAGATCCTCGGAGTCTAACACACCGCGTCGATTAGAGTCCTATTCATGATTGTGAAGCGCGCCATGACTAAGAATAGGAGCCTATGAGACGTTTTATGAAATGTTTCCCTTCTTCATAATGTTAGTCGTGCTATAGAGTTGTGGTAAGTTCTTTCCCCCTTTAAAAATTATTCTTTCCTATGCTAGATCATGCCAAAAACTCGAGGAAGAAGGGATTAAACTCCCGAGGAGCAACCTACCAATGGTAAGCTCTGAGATGCCCATTATGCTTTCCCAAGTTGTGGCCAATCAAGTTAATCAAGGGGCCTAATCCCCTCATGCTACTACCCCGGAAGTTAGGGTAAGAGACTTCATGAGGATGAATCCTCCAGTTTTCTATGGGTCAAAGGTAGAGAAAGACCCACAAGAGTTCATTGATGAGGTCTACAAAATCTTGAATATCATGGGTGTTGGGCGAAATGAAAAAGGTGGAGTTGGTAGCATACCAACTCAAGGGGGTAGCCCAAATTTGGTATGGCCAATGGAAGGGTGAGATAGGGAATGGTTATGCGATACTTTGGGAAGAGTTCAAATTGGGTTTCCACAATCAATTTTTCCCTCTTGAGCTTAGGGAAGCAAAGTTGGTGGAGTTTGTGAACTTGAAACATGGTTCTTTGAGTGGGAGGGAGTATGCCCTCAAGTTTAATCAACTTTTAAAAAGTATGCTCCCCATTTGCTGGCCGATCCTTGATCTAGAATGAATAAGTTTGTGATGTGGTTCTCCAATTTGGTGAGTGAAGAACGTCAATCCACTTTGCTAATTGGTGACATGGACTTGTCTCGGTTGATTACATATGCCGAACAAATGGAGGAGGAGAAGTTGAGGAAGAAAAGAGATCATGAGGCCAAGAGGGCCCGTTTTGAGCGTAAGTTCCAAAAGGATGGCCGGTCTCATCATGTCCAAGGGTCTTCTCATGATTCTAAGGTGGGTTTACTAATGATTTCCCAAGGGTCCGAGGTTTGAAGGTGTGACTCCGAATTTTAGGTGTCCAAAGTGTGGTAAGGATCATAGTGGACCATGCTTGAGAGGAACTTAAACTTGTTTTGGTTGTGGTGAGATGGGTAACAAAAAGTTTGAATGCCCTCGGTATCGGAACAAGGGTAAAGGTGGTGAAGTTGATAGAGGGGGCTCTCCAACGCGTAATCGTTTCTATGCTCTTCAAGGGACGCAAGAAGTGCTTGATGTTATTACCGATAAGTTGAAGTTTCCTTGGCTTTGATGTGTGTGCATTGTTGGAGCCGGTGTGAGATTGTTTCTCTCTTTATTCTTTTTGGTTTCTAGAAAGTCCATAAGTAATGATCCATGTTCATCTTGTATTAGGTTTTACCTTGTGACTTGTTAGAGTTGGTGTGGTAGTTTGTGGTGTTATACTTCTGATGGAACAGTTGTATGCATTTTGTGTCTTCATGGAGATTGGTTGATGTATGAATTGGCTATGTTTATGGGTCTCTAGAATAGGGTCTTAAATCCCTACCTTTATATGTTTGTGGTGGTCTCTAGTAATATGGTATTGAATTGTGTAGAACTTGTGAATTATTGGGGGTAGTGTTGCGAGTCTTGGAGGATGAGAGGTTGTTTACTAAAAGATGATAAGTGTGTTGTGTGAATAACAAGAAGGTGGTTAGAATTCTTTAAGCATTATGATGTGAATCTGCTTTAGTTCTTATTTAGGTAAGGCTAGTGTTGTGGTTGGAGCTCTAAGTAGGTTGACTATGGGTAGCTTAGCATATGTGGATAATGATGGCAAAGAGGTGACTAGTGGGATCCATCATTGGCTAGGTTGGAAGTAGAATGAGGGAAGTTGGGAATGATAGCATAGAGTCCTGGGTGATTCCGAATCTTTTTGGTTGAAGAGGTCTAGATTAGGCAAGGCCTTGATTCCGCCTTGATAGAGTTGGAAGTTTTGGGTGAGAAAATGATAGAGTGGAGGTTGTCTCCTAAGGGGGAGATGATGGTTGTGGTGCCAAGTGGACTAGATGTGTTTAAGATTGACAATTGAGTTAAGGATTGTGAGTCCTTATAGTGTAGAGGGAGGTTGGTAAGGTTGCATAAGTTTGGGATTGCCTATGGATGTTGATATGGTTCATTTGGTTCTTCATGCTACTAGGTGGATGGGATGTGCTGGTGACTCTAGTTCTATAGAACTCCTTGAAATTATGGGTGATGTAGAGGACAAGTTGGCTTAAAGGAAGGTTCTGGTGGAGGTGTTGGGTAGATGAGTGGAAAAGTTTGTTAATAATGATATGGTGTTCGTCAAGGCCCCTTTGGAAGAGTCATCCATTCATATGTGTTTCTCAGGGAGCTAGTGTGGGCATGGAGAAGCAATATCTGTATCTCTTTCATTCTATTCAAGCTTATGATGACATGTCAAGTCCTTTTTAATAATCACAAGTCTCAAGTTTCATCCCTTATGTCATTGCATGCATTCATGTTCATTTTAACAAGATTATGAGAATTTTGATGCATATGATGAAATTTCCTTGAAAATCATGTTTATGTGCATTGTTGCATTCATGCTTGGGATAAAGTCTTCATGACTACTTTCCTTGTGTACGTTTCTTTGACATTCGGGGATGAATGTTCCCAAGGGGGAGATATTGTCACACCCTATAACTTTATGATCTTGTATATCCATGTTTCAAACCTTATTTGGTGAGGTTGGGAGTGTACTAGATTCATGGGATACTCCTAGTACCTAAATGAGTTCAAGACTTACCTCCAAGTTGAGCTTTAGCTGTAGTTTCATACAAGGGTCAACTTTAAACTAGTATAAATCTTAGAACCTATGGTACTGGGTGGACCACAACATGTCAAATGAAATCCCTTTGAGTTACTTTGCAACACACTTTTTTTCACCTCATTCCGACGTCGGATGAAGGAGTTATGACCATTTTCATGAGACCCTCCAGTGCAGTGAAGCCCCACGAGCACCCATACGGGCAGTGTGGTCTTTACGGCTCGTGTGAAGGGGTGCGGGCCATGTCACCTGGGCATGTGGTGGACAACAACATTTTCTTGTCTAAGTAAGGTGGTATGGACCAATACACGGTCTGTGTAACACTACACGGCCCGTGAAGTGGTCCGTCAAAGTGACGAGACATCAATTTTTTTCCAAGTTTCCTAACTTCCATTTTTTTCACTAAGGCACTTAACATGGGCACTCCACATGAACTGTCGAGTGCCACACATCCAGTGAAGTCTCCAATGAGATGACACTTCCCAATTTTTCCGTCTATCCACTTATGGCGTCTCCGTAAATTTTAATTACTCTAATGCTCTTTTTAGACTTCCAATGCTATCTTAACTTTCCTAAAATACCTAAAGAATATTTCAAAAGGTTAAAACTCATTACTCTCATCTCAAATACACTCTCAATTCTCTCAAAAGCCTCCATCAATACCTAATTCAATTTCAAGGAAACCCAAGAACAAGATTGAATTCAAAGATCATTTGCAAGACTCCATTCTTACCAATCTCAATTCCAAGCAAATCTAGACCTAATATATGTGGGTTTCTTTCATGGGTTCCTTTCACCCATGATACCAGCTTCCTTTTTCCTTCATTGCATGATTTAAAGTTGAGTTTACAAATGGGTTTACTAGTATGAACATGTTTATGAATTATGTTAAAGCTATATGAAGTTGTGACTATTTTGCTATGTTGTGAGCTATATATCTTGGATCTATTGTAAGTTTTGATGAGGGTTTTGATGTTGGTGTCTTAGGGGTGTTACAAGGTATTGATCGATGGTTTTATAATAGATTTTCTTGCATGATTTTATCTCTAAATTTCATGGTCTTTTACCCCCACTGCACACCCCTAAAGTGTTTGATAAAATGTCAGGTTATGGTTTCTTGAGGAATTGAAGGTTGTAATCATGAGATATGATATGAATGATGTAACGATGATGAAATGAAATTATGTATATGATTATTCCTATATGAAGTTTTGCATAAGACCATATGATGAATCCTATGTAAAGTGTAGAACTCGACCAAGCGCCCAGAGAACCTAGTGAAGGGTTTGTACTTCTCCACCTAGTGATAGGGCGGCATCATCACTAACATAGATGAGGATTACTAATTATCCACCTAAGTGATGGGGCGGCATCATCACTGACCTAGATGGGGGTTAGTACTCATTAACCTAGATGAGGGTTAGTACTCATCCACCTTGGTGAAGGGGAGACATTATCACCAACCTAGATGAGGGTTGGTACTCATTAAACTAAGTTATGGGGTGGCATCATCACTAACCTACCAAAGGGTTGTACATTTGGAAATCTAGCTTGGTCTTTTCTACACATATGCTATCCTTTATGAGCATGAGTTACTTAAGTATGTTTTGCTTAAGCATTGATCATACATGCAATATTGTTATATTATGCCTATTGCCTATTGTTCTACAATTTGATTATGATGTCTATCCTTTATAGCATTTTATCCTACATACTTAGTACATTCAGGCATACTAATGCATACTCTATGCCTACATGATATTACCATGTAGGAACCGGAGCTTCATTTGGTCATCATCCTCCTTCACGTGGCTAGTGGTATCTATTCAAGCTAGTCGGTGAGTCCTCATGTACGAGGGAAATATCTATGTTCTTAAGCTATGTATTAAAGATTATCCTTCTTTTTGGTATACGTTTACTATAAGGGTGAGCCCAGTTAGTTGTCCTGGCCCCTGTTAAGTCCTATGTTAGAGGTGTTGTTGAGCAAGTTAAGTATCATACTTGAGCTTTGACTTACTTATGATATTCAAGCTATTTAAATATGAGTCTCTCCCATAGTCCCAATTCCCCAAATATGTTTCTTACATTGTTTTTCATTGCTTCCGCGACCAAGGATGTGTAATGATATGCTACAAGGCTTGTTTGGTGTTCCTTCGGGTTCTCCATTCGCTGGCCACATCTAGGCCCTAGGCTTGTGTCGTGACGCACAGGTCATTCTTCAAACCTTAACTAACCTTTATATTATCACAACAAACATCAGCAGATCATCAAAATGCATAAGTGCATCAATAATCACAATCTCAAAAATTTTGAGGATATCCGATTTTTTGAATCATTCAAAAAGCATTTAAATACTATATATATGACAACAAATAATACTACTATGAATTTATACATTATCTACATTACCTAAATATGCCAGTTCAATAGAAAATTAAACATCCTCAAGGAAAAAGAATCACGAAAAGAAAACCTTCGGATCAAAAATAGGGGAAGTTATGGACTTGAGTTTACTCAGACGTCACCTTAATCCATAACTTCCCACACCCTACCAAAATAGAATACTTTGTCCTCAAAGTAAAAACAAGAATGAAAACCAAACACGATAACATAGAGATATATATATAGTTACATTAAAAACCAAAAACTAACATCCATAATATAAGTAAAAACAACATCTAATATAAAAATATTTAAACACATCCAAAAATCAACATAATACAAAGATTGTCTAACGATAGAAGAAAGTATCCATAATGACAAAATAGGAAATGGGTCAAAGGAGTCAAACATCATAATGCATCAAGTACCGGTTTCTGGCTGGTCAGCAGGGTCCTAGATCATCAGCTCCTCCTCAGCAATTTGGGTCGCAGTTGTACATGAACTACCCTCTCCATTTGAATGTTCTTGCTCCCTATCTCTATGTATGGCAGCCAATAGGATCGACTCCTCTATCACCTCCTCTAGTATTGGCTCCTCCACCTGGGCTGCATGGTCATCAGGTCGAGGCCTCTTCTAGCTTATCTCTGGATCATCTGTCTTGAGGTACCTCTTCCCATGAGCATGCGAACGGTCAGCTTGCCAATCAAACACCTCGTCACCTACCGGTGCTACCTCTAGGACTGCAACAGGGGCAGCTAACATCTATAATAGGCCAGCTTTGAACTTGGTCAACTCCTCGGTTATCACCGCTAGTGTCAGCAGGCCTAGTGCCTTCAAGTCTTCACTAGACTCTCACCTCAAATGTATTGACTTGGGCATCAACCGCTCTAACTCTCTCATTTACCAAAGCATGAGTGAATGTCTTCATCCTCTCCTCCTAGTCCCTCACGGTTTGGCTAACACAAGGTCTAACTTGTGCTGCTAAAGCCTGCAGTCTGGACTCTACCGTAGCCACCCTACACAATTGTTCCTGAAAAGCAACAACAAAGATAATAGAATCAACCTATAAACTGTACAATGCAAATGTTAGAGTGTTGGAGGATGGCAAAGACTCAATCATAATAGCCGGTGAAGCTTCTACAACAACTGGAGTAGTATTGGTAACAGCAGGTGCCCAATCCTGAGTTTGAGGCTCTATCGGGATTGGCTCTGGCATATTAGGTGGGATAACTCCCTGTAAGGATACTAGGTTCTCATCATCTTTGATTAGACTGTCGATCATATGCATAGCCTCTACATGAGGGTCCAAGTGGAGAGAGACTAGCATACTAGCTTCCTTGCATAATCTATGTATCAACATGGGGAATAAAAATGCCTGCTAGGTGTGGACTGCTGCCTCATGAATCTGCTCTGCCATAACGCAGGCCCAATCTATGTCATTCCCTACCAAGATTCTTACCAACAATACAACCCTCTCTAATGTGATCACATTATCTATGAATGTTAGTCTGATGCGCCAATGGATAATGGACCACCAAAACTTTGCCTTGAATGAGAGGTAGGCCTATAGAATATGCTCAGTGTAGTTTGTAATCCATATCGGCTCAACACCTTCCTCATAGATTTGGCTTACTATTCACCTAAGAAGCTCTGTCCTTAACCTGATGTCTTTCTGATTAACTGCCTTCCTCATTTTTGCAATCCTATGATCATACTCCGCTATGGAGTGCGACACTCTGTAATTTGGCCCAAATTGTACCCTCCCAATGGTTCCTTCTGAGATGTCAACAACCTCACCTCTGACCAGGACTTCACTCAATCGTGGTTGCTCAATGAGCTTTTTATGCCTCGGAAGATTGTTACATAAAGTAGCATAGTAGGAGGCATAAAATTCTTGTACCAGGTAGGGGGCATACTTTCCCAACACTTGTGATAGCCATCCTAGTCCATGGCGGTCAATTTCAGCTTCTAGCCCTGGTGTTTTGCTTAGCCCTGAGTGTTTTAACCTTGCCTCCTCATGAATCCTCATCACTGGCCTCCCTTGACTTTTTGGTTCTAGTCCCTTTTCATAAATCTCTCTCATGCCTGGGACACACCATCTTATGCTTTGGGTATCAATACCTCAAGAGAACTAGACTCAGAAAGTGAGGCATCATCATCAGATCCTTCATCATCACTCTCCTCTTCAGACTGGGAGGGGCTATCCACTTCCACTGGGACCTTTGTAAATTTGTGATCTCATCATGGGTGCATTCTCTTCGGGATCTGGGTGCATATTTATCTATTTAGTAAATTGTTCATCATTCGACTTCTTATCTCTCGATCGGTATCTTGAAGTCGAGGCCGCACACCTTCGACCTTTTGGAGGTATGATATCAGAAAAGTCAACACATACCAATGCATGAGAACCTTATTGTTTTTTCCACAAATGACTAACACATAAAACGATCAAACAAGAAATAATACGAATACCTAAGTGAAAATAACTGAACCAGATGCAGGGTTGCAAATAGGAACGACTCATAGGGTGACCTATGAGCCGTACTGTAGCCTTATAGTGCCAAGTTATCTGTGAGAAATGTATTTTGGAATTAGCTACAAGATGCAGGTATGACTCATAGGTTAACCTACGAGTCATAGTCTGGGCTCGTCCCTCTTTCTAGAACATTTTGAAAATTCAGATCTGGGCTACAGGACCACCACTATGAGTCATAGTAGGTCTTCGTAGAAGAAAATAGATATCACCCTGGGTGACTCTAACCTTTCCACGATGACCAAAAATTAACTAGGAAGCATAAGAAATCAAAAACATATAAATAACCTAGTAAGAAGCCTAATAACTACACTTTACCAATCATCCCAGAATAAAACATGAATTCTCCATCTCAGTCAAAATATTTCCAGTATGAACTAATTTTGGACATCACCTAATTTCAACATTAGCTTAGGACAACTTGAGACATGCAAAGGTTCATTCAAGTTCATACAATAGTCATTACTTACAATAGAATGATGCCACTGCAACAAGGTTTAACTAGATAATTACCCATGAATCACATAATAGACACATACACCCATAACATCAGACTTCATAATGACAAGGCAAGGGTAGAATTAAAGAATCGACTCATTACAAGGGTGTAGACAACTCTAAATCATACTCCTCCCAGTATCACAATTATTTTCACATGGTTTTGCTAATCATGATCCTAAGATATTCACTCAAACACTCATAAAACATGATTATTTTAGATGTATACAAACTTAAGCACAAAAACTCACCATCTAAAAGATGATTGTGTGATGAGAACAAGAAGAAAAGACTGGAAACTTGGTGAAATGTACTTGTTGGGGGATGTTACTAGAAGAATGATTCGGGGGATGAATAAGACAGTGAAAGGTGATGTTTTGGGGGTTATAAAGTGAGAAGAACCATTTTATTAAGGGACATAAAGAGCCAAAAGATGTTAGTCTTTTAATATTACAAATCAGGTCGCCTTTTAAAATTCTATAGATCGGACCCATAAGACCCAACTATGAGTCATAAGACACCATAAGACTAATAGGTCCCAGTTTCGTAGCGGACCCAACACTTAAGAAAATTTAACATTGTATACTTGGGCACTGTGAACCCCATTTACGACTCGTAGGAGAGCCTATGAATTGTAAGGTTGGCTCGTAGTATATGTGCCAACTTCTGATACTCACTGTTTCCCTCTATGAGGCATGATTACGAGTCATAGTGATGGCTACGACTCATAGGCCTTCTCATAGAAGCTTCTTCAAGCATAAGTCTCTCCACTCCTCATTTTTCTGGTCTGTTCCTGCAACCAATTACTCCAAATACACTAAAATACAAGACAATGCAGCTAATTCAAAGTCTTAACACTCACAACAAAACATTAAACTACTACCCAACATATTAAATGAATAAAAATGTCTCAAACTAATTCGAAACATAAAAGATTCTTGGGTTGCCTCCCATCATGGATAATCAGACTTCTCCTTGAGTTACATTGTTTCTCCTTCTATTCATTCTTTGCTCATCCTATACTGCATCTAGTTTTTCAACAAGCTACTTCATCCTATCTCCGAGCATTTGCATTGACATGGTTTGTTGTTCTACTTTATAGTTACATTTGAGAACATTAAACTTTATCTCTAGAACAATATCATCTTGCTGAATGCAATGCAGGTGCGGTAACCTTGGCCAATTTGGCACATTCTCACTCTTGGGTTTACTTGGGGCTTTCTTCAATACACTAATGGATGGTCCGGTCTTTCCTTGAAAGGGTTAGTAGACTTGGGCAACTACAGATAGCTTGTACATATACTCGATCTTATTAAATGGTCATCTTAGGAATGCCCAACAGTCCCCTCCAAGCAATGCATCGGCGTGCTCTTGTTGCTCAGAGATTAGTGCTCGATATAAGCCAAACACTAATTCATCATCAACCAGACAATGGTTTTGAATCGTTGCCAAGCACTGCTTATACCTTTTCCAAGCTACTACCAAAGGTTCTCCTGAAACCCTTTTAAAATTTAAAATGTTATTTTATAGCTTTTGCTGCTTGGTCTCCGTATAGAAGTTCATGAGGAAGACTATCTATACCTCACCCCTGTTAGAATAAAAATCGAGTGGGAGAAATGACCGTCATTCTGCAGCATTACTCTAGAGAGTCATAGGAAAATCTGAAGAGCCACGGCCTCCCAAATAGGGTGTCTTGTCCCATGAACCCCCATCAATGTTTGAGTAAAATTCTATAAGTGAGTTTGGGGGTTTTCAGACTCTTGTCCATAAAATAAGGCTCACCTCTGCAATGTCTCCAATAAGTCAATTGCGGTATAGAGCCTTCATTCAGTCATGATGCCAACCAACCTGTGAATAGGCTAAATAGAAAAAACAAAAAGTAAAAGTAAAATACAAGAGAATTTAGAATTTAACACTAGAACTAACTAATTATAAAATAACGTCAAAACCTAGCCATATTCCCTGGCAATGGCACCATAATTTTTGATGATGTTCACACTCCAATAAGAAAGTCGTCGCTGTCAGCAATTAACTTAACTGAAGGTTAGGATCGAATCCACACGGAATATAGGGTTTAACCACAAGAGTTCACTATCAATCATTTCGAGTATCAATAAATAAAATCTTTAAATGGGGGAATTTTTGTGATTCAAGAACAAAATAAATAAACACTATACTATGATATGGAAAAATACTCAATTTTAGGGACACCTTGGCAATTGTGTTCCCCATGGTTTGTTGACTCGATTACCCTAGGTGACATAACTACAATTGGAGATTCCCATGCCGAACGATAACTTAGGTTCTTCCAGCCCTCTTAAGAATTTAAAAGTCAAATTTCACCATGACGCTTGGTCGGCTACCATGGAGTGCCAACTAACAGTTACCTATTGTCCCAGTCAACCTCTGCTTGGTCAGGTTTGGTTTATTAGATGAGAACACATCAATCGAATTTTTTCATCTACTTCTCTTTTCCTATTCATCACAACCTTGGTCTGGATCATGATAGTAGGCAGGGTTTAGTGTTGGCCACCACCAAACAACAATTATGATGAAGGGAAATAGACAATACATGCAAAACCCTAATCATATAAATGCAATAAACCTAGGTTATCTCAAGTCAAATACCCATGGTTCTCATAACCCCAAGTTGTGGGTGCTTAGCTACTTATGGTTTAGGCTAAACAAACAAAAAAGCAAATAAAAGATATGATTGAGAATTTTACCCAAAGCAATGAAAATTGAAGACACCACAAGTTGCAAACCAAAAACTTGATAGATTGATAATAAGTACAAAGCAAGATATGCAATCGCCAAAATAGGGTTTTCCAAGAAAAATGATAAACTAAGCTATAAACCTAAAAATCTCCTTGAGAATCTATTCTAAGATGAAATTCTTTTCTCTATTTCAGATCCTACTCAATAAAAACCTCGCAGGTATGACTTGTAAGATGGCCTAAGAGTCATAATCGAGATCTCATATAATATTCTTGGCATCTTGGACCCCACTAGTAAGATCCACTGGTATGAGTCATTGCTTGGGCTACGACTCATATGCTCCTCTCATAGTGTAGGCCTTCATTTTTTAGTCCAACAATTTGGATCTCTGATTCCTGCTATGAATTACACCGCTACGAGTCGTAGTGAGACCTATGACTCGTAGGGTTGCCTCGTAGGGTGAATTCCACTTAGCACATTTCTGATTTTTGGTCTTTGTTTGTTGCTATAATAGTACCCTATGACCGTAGGTGAACTCGTATGTCCTATGTTTCAAAAAAAATTTGCAATTTTTCTCCAAAATCATGTCAACCTAACTTTTCTGCAAGAATAATACAAAAACTCATAAAAACCTTAAAAAGTCGAATGAAGAACTCACAAAATCCCTTGTTTTAGGTATCAAGTATGTTGTATTTTGATAGCACATTAGTAGGAAGAGACCCTCATTAAGCTAGTGGGTTTACCACCTCCTATCCTAGATTATTGAGGTGTCGACCCCTCAATTTGGTTATTAAATATACCACCCACATCTAAGATGATTGAGGTATCAATCCCTCAATTTGGTTAATGAGGTATCAACCTCCTCAATTTGGTTAATAAGCTTTCAACCCCCTCAATTTGGTTATTGAAGTATCAATCCCCTCAATTTGGTAATGAGGTATCAAACCCTTCAATTTGGTTAATGAGGTATCAACCCCTCAATATGGTTAATGAGGTATCAACCCCTCAATTTGGTTAAGGTGTAGCACCCCCTCACCAAGGCATGGTCATCTTAGAATAATATAGATATATCTCATGAGAGAACTCATATAATTATTTCTTTCATCATCATAAAGTCTTTTAACACAAAAGACATGCATTGAACCTTCAACAACTCAAGAAATCATAACCGAACATTTTATCAAACACTTGGCGGGAATGTAGTGCTAGTGTAAAACTATGCAATTTAGGGACAAAATAACGCAAGAAAATTCAATGTAAAACCATCCATCAATACTTGGTAACACCATTAAACAATATGCATCTAAACCCTTTATCAAATCCTATAATGAATCTTAGATTCATAGCTCAAAACATGCTAAAACATTTAGAATTTCATGAAACCCTAACATAGTTCTTAGTCTAATTCATAATAAGTAAGACCCATAAGTAAATCAAATTGAAATCATGCAATTTAGGTAAAAAGGAAGCTTGGACACCATGGATGAAAGGACCCAATGGTTGAAACCCACATACCTTAGCTTTGAAGAATTTCTTGAGAAAGATTGGAATGGAGACTTGAAGCTTAGCTGAATTCGTTAAGAACTGGAAGAGATTGGGACACTAGCATTTTCATAGAAGTATTAGTCCAAGGGTTTGAGAGAGTATTGGTGAATGTCTTGTATGATATGAAGGTGAAATATGGCTAAGTATAGGTATTTTCACTATGGGAAGGCGTAAGCCCAAGACCCAAAAGCCTTGGACCTAGCAATAAATAACTGGGCACAAAGTACACACTGGCGCACCCTTGGCTCGTTGCGCCTGGGGCGCGCTAGCTTATTGAAAATCACATTTTTGTGATTTTCAAAGTTTTCTATGATTGCTTTAAAATCGGGGTTAGACCCATATCCCACTCAATTTTTCCCCTGAACAAGAATATTAAGTTGGATTTTCGATATCACACAAGGATTTTGAGATGTATGGAAATTACAATTCTGGGCACTTTTGAGGCACATTTTCGGGCAATTTTTGGGGTCGTTTCACAATCCATTCCATAAGAGAACATAAAGGCCATAAATGTTAAGAGTCAACATTTATGTTATGGCTTCATGAGAATATTATGAAACTTGATATAAGATCATGAATTCTCTTCTTTATATGTCCTAGATATTATGAATGATTGAGGTATAAGTTCTCCACCTAGTAAATCTTTTAAGATAATGACAGGCCGATAGTAGAGGCATAGACTAGATTTAGGAGCTATCCTTATGATGATGATCTTTTTACAAAAGTCTTATAGGATGAGCAAGTAGAATACCTCTCCATAGTTTCAAGATGTTTGTGGGATGGATTAATAGAGTACCTTTCCATACTAGATGATTTAACGATTCAAGTTTATGGTCATTCTATGAGAGTCACACTTAGCACCAAGAAGACCTTGGGATAGATGCGGATACTCCCCATAGCTAGGGAAATAGACCACTAGTGGAATCTCATTGTCCCATAACTATGTGCTAGTGTAGGAAATACAGGTCATCAGTAGTAGAGATGGCTTCTAGACCAATCGTTATTAGATGTTTCTTAATAGTTCGCTTTAGTGGATCCACTTAGGCATCATAGGAGGTCGCCTTGGCAAGTGACTTCACCCTTTCTTCCGATGTAGGAAAAACATTGGGTCTCCATGGCTTAGCTCACATGGATTATGTCAGTTAAAGGTTGCTCTCACATATATTCATGTCCTCCTCAAGTTCCCAAGGTGTCCTCTTATGATGATTTATAATGATTCCTTCATATTATGTCGAAAGGTATTTTAAAGCTCCTATGATTTATTGTCTTTACAAGGAATGGGTATTTCTCCTGAATGTATATGACTATGTCTAGAAGTGTGTAAGGTAGCCTCAATTATGATTATTAATGTTTCTTTGAACATAAAATAGTCTATTATGTAATGTGATGTGTTGTTCACCCAAGAATATTAATATTTTAATTATTTATAACATCATTTATATTCTCTCTAATTTAAGGTTATGTGACTCATCATGCATTCAAGGAAGGGTTAGTTCTTTTCTCATGTGCAATATTTCATATTCTATAGTGAGAGTAAAATGTCTAAATGATCACCCATATGTATATTCCAACTTTACATTGTTATTTTATTCACCACTATGTTCATCCATGCATCCTATTATGTTCTTTCAAAAAGTTTTTCTATGATATTGACTTGATTATGACATACTAATGCCCTTGTAAATGTATGATTTTTAACACGAGACTTAGCATGAATCATTTCGTTATTTATTTCTATGCAATACATTGCATACCTACATACCAGTACATTCAAAATACTGATGCATACTTCTATACCTACATGATTTAACCATATAGGGACCTCTCACGACCCAAGCCTAGGCCTATACATGATACGACAAGTGGGATGTCCAAAGACATCCAAAAAAAGCCTCTTAGCATATCTTGTACACACCCTTGGTTGCAGAATTGAAAATAGACATCAACAAGAGTCAAGTATAAAAGGGAAGCGGGACTAAGTGAAGTCTTTCATAAACATAGAAATATAAGAAGGGTCAAGCTCAAAAGCATATAAAAACTTAGTATCCAACATCTCTACTTTAGAATGGAGGAGGGGCCAAGACACTTCCCAGGCTCACCCTCACCTTAACAAGTGTTCAACATAAAAGAAGTCTTAACATAGCATAAGTAACATAAATATTGTCCTCGGAGTTGAGGACTCACTAAAGCTTTCTTCAAAATACCGAACTAGCAACGTGGAGAAGGATGATCAAAAGGAGCTCCAGTCCCTTGTGTTTGGAAGCCCACGGCTAAACGAGTATTTATGCATGATAATATCATGTAGGAATAGAGCATGCGTTAGTACTTTTGAATGTACTAAGTATGTGGGGTGAAATGCAACATAGACATAAGCCAATATATTCAAAATGCATAATCATAGTCAATGTATATATAATCTCAATATGACATGCATGATCAATGCTTGTTATAAAACATGCTTGTAAAACATTTCACTTGCATAATATGTCATACATATGTGGAAAAAGACCTCAATTGACATAGAACAAACAGCTACAACTTGGACACCAACGCATGAACCCCCTCGGTACAGGTGACCAGTCATGATTGAAACGACCCCAAAATATGCCCAAAAATATGCCTTAGAAGTGCCCCAAAATCGTAATTTCCATATATCTCAAAATTCACGCATGATATAAAAAATCTGACTTCATATTCATTATTAGGGGTAAAATTGAGTAGGAGATGTGTCTAAAACCAATTTTGGAGCAACCGTATCAAAATTTGAAAATCCAAAATTGTAATTACAAGAGAGCTTTCCGCACCCCTGGTGCGACGTGCCAATGGTGCACCACTGTGTTATTTTTGTCCAGTTACTTTATCTTGGTCCAAGACTTTTGGGTCTTTCACCTAAGTCGTCCCATACATGAAAATTACTATACTTGGCCATATTTCAACACATACAACACATTCCCCAATGCTCTCTGGAACACATAAACAAGTATTTCATTTGAAATTCGAGTGTCAAATCTCCTTCCGAACCTTAAGGATTTCATTCAAGCTTCAAGTCTCCATTCAAATCTTCATCAAGGAATTCTCCAAAGTCTAGGTCTGTGGGTTTCAACCATTAGCTCCTTTCACCCATAGTGCCCGAGCCTCCTTTTTACCTAAATTACATATAAGTTGATTTACTTATGGTTCTTACTTACTATGAAATTGACTGTGAACTATGTTGGGGTTTTATAAAAGTGTGAGTATTTGAACTTGGTTTGAGCTATGAATCTAGTATCGACTTTGAGATTTGATTTGGAGTTTCAACGTATATTGAATTAAGGTATTACCAAGATTGATGAGGTGATTTAGTTCTAGTTTTCTTGCATGATTTCACTCTTGAATTGTATGGTTTTACACTAGTATTGCACACCCTCCAAGCATTTGATAAAATGCCTGGTTAAGGATTCTTGATCTATTGATGGTCCATTGCATGACCTATAACTTGTATGACTTTACGATGATGAAAAGATGATAGATGGGTGTTGATTTCATGAAAAGTAACCATAGAGTTATGAGTTAACCATAACCAATTGAGGGGTTAATACCTTAATAATGGTGGATGGTAGGGTATGACAACCATCAACTAATTGAGTTATTGATACCTCAATTACCTCAGATGGGGGTGGTATGCCATCAACTAACTAAGGGTTTGATACCTCAATAACTTTGGATGGGGAGTGGTCATGGCCATCAACCAATTGAGGGGTTGATCCTTTAATCACTTCCAACTGGTGGTGTACTTTGGATTTCAAGTATTAAGTTTGCTTGGTTTATGATGATGGTCATTTCTTACACATGTACTATGTTTCTATATAAGCATGTTTTACTTCAAGCATTGATCATGCATGCCACGTTGCTAATATACTATGTCTTGCTTACGACTGTGCAATTTTATTATGTTGCCTATAAATTGTTGCATTGCATCTTACATACTTAGTACATTCAAACATACTAACGCATACTCTATGCCTATATGTTATTACCATGTAGGAACCGGAGCTCCTAATGATCATCCTCATCCTTCCTGTGGCTAGTACTATATTCTCAAAGTAAGTTTGGTGAGTCCTCAACTCCGGGGATGATATCTCTTGTTCTTCTCATAACCCTAGCCTATGACCTAGAGATGACACGATGAATGGGGAACCCAAAAGGATCCCAAACAAGCCTCTTAGAATATCTTTACACATACATGGTCGTAGAAGCAATAAAACAACAAATGAGAATAAGAATAAGGGAATAAGGGGCTAAGGGAAAACCTTTCACCACATCAAACATCAAAGAGTCAAAGGAAGTTAAGCATAAGAATAATTACATAACTTGTCCAACAATTCTTCTAAATAAAGAACTTAACAAGGGGCCAAGAGAAGCAACTAGAGTCACCCTCATAGTCAAAATATACAACAAAAGGAAAGAGAGTCTTTACACATAGCATAAGATCAAAGGCGTTGTCCCAAAATTTGAGGATTCACCAACTTGCTTTGTAGAGATAGCACTATCCGTAGGGAGGATGTGAACAATCATGAGGAGCTACGGTTCCTAAATGGTAACATCATGTGGGAATAAAGTATGTGTTAGTATGCTTGAATGTACTAAGTATTTAGGATGCAATGCAGCAAGAAATAGGCAACAGAGTCAAAATGCAATATCATAAGCAATGGATAGCAAAATAATATAACATGTATGAATGGTACTTGTAGTAAAAAATGCTTATATAAGACATATTACATGTGAAGGAACGGACCATCATCATAGACCAAGCAACTTAGTACTTGGAATCCAAGGTAGATCACACTTTAAAAGTGATTGACAAATCAACCCCTCAACTGGTTGATGGACAAGACCACCTTCCATCGGAAGTGATCGAGGTATGAACCCCTCAATTGATTGATGGCTTACCACCCCCATCCAAGGAGATTGAGGTATCAAGCTCTCAGTTGGTTGACGGACATGACCACCCTTGACCGGAAGTGATTGATGCATCAACCCCTCAATTGGTTGATGGCATACCACCCCCATCCGAGGTGATTGAGATATCAACCCCTCAATTAGTTAGGGTTAACTCACAACACTATAGATAAATATTAGGAAATCATCACATAAATACTATTTTTCATCATTATAAAGTTACTTAGTTCATAAGTCATGCAGTAGATCATCAATAGCTCAATAGTTCAAGACCAGACATTTTGTTAAACACATGCCGGATGTATAATGCTAGTTTTAACTCATGCAATTCAAGAGTGAAATCATACAAGAAAACTCAAAGTAAATCAACCCACCTATACTTAGTAAAACCCTCATATGAAATACATTATAAAACCCCATCAAATATTAAGAGAGATCATAGTTATATAGCTTAAAACATGCATAATCATAATAGGTAAATCATCTCATGGTATAGACTTAAAGATGAGTAATCAGGTGTTTTCATTCAAACTTTCATGAAACCCCAATATAGTGTATGATCATAATCACTAGTGAATAATATCCATAAGTAACACAACTTGGAAACATATAATTCATAGAAATGGAAGATTGGGCTTCATGGATAAAAGGTACCCATAAATGAAACTCACATACCTTAGAGCTTGAGTCTCTTGAAATCGAGTTGGGAAAGAATGGAAGCTTGGAATGGAGTCTTGAAATCCAAACATGTCATTTAGTTCCCTTGAATTTCTATTAGGGGTTTTGGTAGAGGCTTTTGGGAGGATTTGAAAGTGTATTCAAGTTGAGAGTAATGACTTTGATCTTTTTGAATATGTGTTAAGTCTTTTGGGGTGGTTAAGATAGCATTGGAAGTTTAAAAAGGTCATTAGAATGAATTAAATTCACGAAAATGCCATTAGTGAATGGATGGAAAAATTGACAAAGTGATTCCCAACTGAGTGCCACACGAGCCATGTGGCACTCCACGGGTCATGTGCAGTGCGCATGAGATGAGACTTGGTCAAAAATTGGAAGTTAGGAACACTTAGAAAAATTACCATCATTGTTACTTTGACAGGCCACTTTCACGGGTCGTGTGGTGTTACACGGTTTGTGAAATGGTCCGTTGAACCACACTTAGAGAAAAAAATGGTGCAAGGCCACCGATGCCACAAGCCATCTGACCTACCATGGCCCATAAAAGGTGCCCGTGGCACTACACTTTGTCAAAACTCCTTTCATGCACACTAATCCTCACTTACACACATCCATGACCTGCCACACTGTCAGTGGCAACAAATGACCCATGAAACTGGCAGTGTCACATGACTTAAACCAAAAATGGTCTTTTCCAGCTAAAGACAGCCCAGATGGCCCATCCGAAGTTCCACTTCCCGTCAAGCTGCCTGTGTGGTTGCACTGCATGGGAGGGTCTCATGAAAATGGTTATAACTCCTTCATACAAACTCGAAATGAGGTGAAACCAAGTGAATTGAAAAGATAACTCAAAGAGATTTTATTTGACATGTTGGGGTTCATCCAATTCCAAGTGTGCTAAAATATGCTCATTTAATGTTTACCCTTGCATGTACCAACACCCAAAACTCAACTCATAGAGAAGTCTTGAACTCGTCTAATTACTAGAAGTGTTCCATGAACCTAATACACTCCATACCTACAAAAATAAGGCTTGGAACATGGATACATAAGAGCATGGAGTTACGAGTGTTACAATATCTCCCCCCTAGGAACATTCATCCTCGAATGTCAAAGAAATGTACACAAGGAAAGTAATCATGAAGATTTTGGGAGAAAATAGTCAAATAAGCCCCCAACCTATAGTCAAATTTTCAACTACACATTCATACTTCATGGAGATCGTACTAATCCCCTAAACTATTTTAAAGTGGAATTATTTACTCCCTAAATGTTGAGTTGGCAAAGAAGGTATCACTCTCTCAAAGAGAGTGAATGGCAACAAAACTAATTGAAACTTTAATTTTACAAATAATTTCTTTTATTTTATATTACTTTTCTGATTTTTTTTGGATTTTTATATTTCTCTTTATTCTTATTTATTTTTTCGTTTTTTACCTTCTTCCTCCTCTTTTCTTTTCCTCTTCAATAATGGTGGTAGCCCACCTCCACTACCAGGTCTTGTCCCTAATTATTCTTACTAAGGCAATTCTCATCCTCAAGTGAAACACTTTTCTATGTAACTTTACTTTTAACTAGTTTGAAAATTTAACGATTCCTCAAAATTAAAATTAAAAATCAAGAAGCTGGAACTTTAATATCAAAGTAGAGAAGAAATTATTGGGTAACAGATCCATTAATGGAGAAGAAATTATTTTCAAAAATTATTCGATAAAAGACCCAGTAATTGATTTTTTTTCAAGTCATTGACTAAAGAGTAACAAGAAGAAAGAGAACTAGGTTTGTTCAAAACCATTTTTGGGTTTGTTCAAAACTCTATAGAACCAGAAGAATAGTGTAAAATTAGTGCATGCCTTTTTGTTTTGATTTTGATATTGAGGTTTAAGGTATCTAGTAGGTTTGATTTTAATTTATTAGATATATAAAAAAAATCTTGAGATAAAAAATGGTGTTTAGGTTTGAAAAAATAACGTGGGAAAGAAAGGAAGAAGAAGAAGATGTAAAACAATCTTAAGAAAAAACTGATGAAATACAAGTGTCAGGTGCATGTGTCTCACCACAATATACGTAATTAGTAATAACATTTTAAGGAGTAAATAACTCCACTTTAAAATAATTCAGGGGGGAATAAGACCCCAATGAAGTATGAGTGTGTATTTGACAATCCGACTATAAGTTGTGGGCTTATTTGGCTATTTTCTCAAGATTTTGGCCTAACATGGATGTAACAAATGCACATAAACATTACTTTCAAAAGTCTCTAAATGAACATCAAAAATCATCATAAAACTTATCAATGTAAACATGAATGCATGCAATGACATAAGGGCCGAAACTTAAGACTTGAAATCACATAGGGGGACTTAAATTAGTACCTTAGGCTTGAGTAGAGTGGAAGAGATATAGATACCGCTTTTGCATGTCCGTCTCGGCTTCCCATGTGACACTTTTAACTTGTTGGTTTCTCCAAAGAACCTTGACGGAAGCTACCTCCTTGTTCCTCAACCTCCTTACTTGCCTATGCAAGTCTTCTACCTAAACCTCCTCATAAGTCCAATTGTCTTCAACAACACCTACAAAATCTACAACACAATAGCATTAGGATGACCCACACATTTCCTCAGCATAGACACATGGAAAATCGGATGTACCATATACATGCCATTGGGCAACTTCAAGTCATAGGCCACCTTCTTAATCTTCCTCAACACGCTATAGGGACCCAAATATCTAGGGCTCAACTTATCTTTTTTGCCAAACCAGACCACACCCTTCATGGGAGAGACCTTCAAATCACCAACTTTGAATCCAAGATCCCTTCTCCTCATATCGGCATAGGATTTTTGTCGACTTCGGGTGGTCTTTAATCTTTCTCTAATCACCCTCACCTTCTCCATGGCCTCCATAACCAAATCCGGACCTAACAAGGCCATCTGCCCCACCTCAAACTATCCAACTGGGGACATACAATATGTTCCATAAAAAGCCTCAAAAGGAGCCATACCAATACTGAATGATAGCAATTTGAAATGCCCCACACTTGCCTACGAATGTGCCTATAATTGTACCCTTATATCTCAAAGCAGGGATATTTAAACACCCCTCCATGTAGCTCAAAAAGACCCTATGATGTATTCTTTTTAATATCCCAAAATCCATGCAGAATTTTGCAAATCTGACTTAATATTCATATTCAGAGGGAAAAATTATGTAGGGAATCGAGTACCTACAAGGAATATTTTGTCCGTGCCAAGAAAAATAATTTTTGGTGAAACTTCACAAAAACAGTAGTTGTTCGTGATGGGTCTGCGACGCGGACCTGGCGCGGACTAGTTCAAAATTTTCCTATAAATGTTCTTTTTCACTCCAGGTCCATTGGCTAATAACCCTGTACCTGTATATGCAAAAATCCCTCATTCTTTAGATTTTTTGAGCCCTAAAAACCAACCAAAAACCTCTCAAAATCCTCTCCAATCTTCATCAAATTCTCCATCCATCTTAAGGTTTTCAAGAAGTCTTGTTGGAATTAAAAGAAACCATGTCAAGCACCAAGTCCTCATCAAGATTCAAGTGTCCCACTCTCTTTCCGGATCTAAGGATTTCATTCAAGCTTCAAGTCTCCATCTCCAAAAGCTTAGGTATGTGGGTTTCTTTCATTGGTTCCTTTCACCCATGATACCCAAACTTCCTTTTTACCCTAAATTGAATGATTTAAAGTTGATTTACTCATGGGTATTATTATGAATTTCACTGCATACTATGTTGGAGTTTCATGAAATTATGATTGTTTTACCATGTTTTGAGTTATAAATCTAAGGTCTATTGTGAGATTTGATAAAGGGTTTTGATGTATATTGATTGAGGGTGTTTACAAGTATTGATTTGTGTTTTTACAATGAATTTTCTTGCATGTGTTTACTCTTTAATAACATTGTTTTACACTAGCACTACACACACGTCAAGTGTTTGATAAAACTTTCGGTTATGGGTTCTTGAGTTGTTGAAGGTCTAAAGCATGGCATATGAGTTGAATGACTTTATGATGATGATAAGAATATTTATATGAGTTATTTTCATGAAAAATGCCTATGGTGTTTCAAGTAGATTGTTGGGATTCCACGTTTGTTGTATTCTTGTGAAAATGGAGAAGGTCATCCCTTGATGCTTGAAATGTAATGATTTGATTAACTAGTTCTATGATTCGTAAAGAAAAGGCCATGTAGTAAGGCAGAAAGACTAATGATTCCTACCTATATTTTTAGTATGGACATCCTACCGAAAAGGCCATGCCATAAGGTAGAATGACCAACGGTTCCTACTGAAAAGATCATATTGTATGGGATGGACACCCTACTTAAAAGGTCATGTCGTAAGCTAGAAAGACAAATGGTTTCCACTGAAAATATCATATTGTAAGGTGTGGACATTCTATAAAAGAGGTCATGACTTAAGGTAGAATGAATCACTACTCCTACCCAAAAGATTATATCGTAAAGCAGGGGATCTGTCATACTACCTATCAAAAAGACTATACGTATGGTAGAAGTATTGGTAACACTCTCCAAAAAGGTTATACTATAAGGTGAGTGGGGGCCATTTGTCTCATTTCATGAAGGTTGGTAAGAAGGGTTTGAGTTTGTATTCCAATTGTGTTTACATTCCTTGATCATGATTTACAAGCATGTTTTACATTAAGTAATGATCATGCATGTGATATTTATGTTACACCTATCCTTTTCTTATAATTATGCATTTCGATGATGTTCTCTATCCCTTGCTAGCATTGCATCTACATACTTAAAACATTCAAATTTATTAATGCACATTCTATGCCTAGATGATGTTACCATGTAGGAACCAGAGCCCCTATTGATCCTACTCCTTGTGGCTAGACGGATTGTTCAAGTTAGCTTTGGTGAGTCCTCATATCTGGGGACAATATCTATCCTCTCTCATGCTTATGTTTTGATTATATCATATATATTTGGATAATCTATTGTCATTACTATGAGAGTGAGTCCGGTTGATTGTCTTGGCCCCTACTAAGTTCTATATTTAGAGACGTTGTTGGACATGTCTTATATAATGCTATAAGCTTTGACTCTCTCTCTCTCTTGGCTCTTATTGTTTATGATATGAAAGATGTTCCTTAGCCCCGGTTAACCCTATTTACGTTCTCTTGTTGTTATTTAATTGCTTCTGTGACAAGGATGTATAATGATATACTAAAAGGCTTGTTTGGGGTTCCTTCGGGTTCCCCATTCACCGGTCATGACTAGGCCATAGGTCGAGATCGTGAAAAAATGGTATCAAAACACTAGGTTGTTAGATCCTCGGAGTCCAATACACCACGTTGATTAGAGTCTTATTCATGATTGTGTTATGCACCACAACTATGAGTAGGAGGCTATGAAACATTTTAAGAGATGTTTCCCTTCTTCATATTCTAAGTCATGCTATAGAGTTGAAGTAAGTTTTTCCCCCTAACAATTTTTCTTTGCTATGCTATTTGATCATGCCTAACATAAGAGGAAGAAGAGTCGGTGCTCCCGAGGAACAACCGGCTCATGGACAGATTCGGTATGCTCTCACTTTGCTTGCACAAGTTGTTGCTAGCCAAGCCAATCAAGGGGAGCAAGCCTGTCATGCTCCTACCCTGGGGTCTAGAGTGAGAGACTTCATGAGGATGAACCCACCAGAGTTCTATGGGTCAAAGGTGGATGAGGATCCACAAGAGTTTATTGATGAGATTTATAAAGTATTGGCCATCATGAATATTAGATAAATGTCCCACACTTGCCTAGGAATGTCCCCATAATTTTAATTCCCTTTTATGTCAAATCGAGGATATTTAAACACCCTCTACATAGCTCGGAAAGACCCTATGATGCATTTTAATTAATAACTCAAAATCCATGCAGAATTTTGCAAATCCAACTTAATATTCTTGTTGATAGGGAAAAATTTATTGGGGAATCTAGCACCTACAATGCATACTTTTTCCGTACCAAGAAAAATAAATTTTGGTGAAACTTTGCAAAAGCAATAGCTTTCCGCGATAGGTCTGCGATGCGGACCTGATACGGACTAGTTCAAAAATTTCTGAAAAATATTCTTTTTCACTCCAGGTCAATTGGATAATAACCTTATACATATATATGCCACAATTCCTCATTATTTAACCATTTTGAGCCCTAAAAACCAACCAAAAACCTCTCAAAATCCTCTCCAATCTTCATCAAATTCCTCATCCATTTTCAAGGTTTTCAAGAAGTCTTGTTGGAATTCAACAAAACCAAGTCAAGCCACAAGTTCTTCCTTAAGATTCAAGTGTCCCAATCTCTTTCTAGATCTAAGGAAATACCTTCAAGCTTCAAGTCTCCATTAAAGTCTTCTTCAAGAAATTCTTCAAGGTGAAGGTATGTAGGTTTTAGCCATTGGATTCTTCCACACATGGTTCCCTAATCTCCTTAACTTGATTTGCATGCTTTAAAGTTGATTTTACAAATGGGGTTACTACTATGAACATGTCTATGAACTATGTTAAAGCTATGTAAAGTTGTGACTGTTTTACTATGTTTGAGCTATAAATATTGTATCTAATGTAAGTTTGATGAGGGTGTTTTGATGTATATTGCTTGAGGGTGTTGCAAGGTGTTGAATAATTTAAATGGATTTTTTTGCATGATTTCATCTCTAAATTACATGATTTTATACTACCATTTCACACCCTTTAAATGTTTGATAAAATGCTCGGTTATGGTTTGTAGAGGAACTGAAGGTCCAAACCATGAGATATGATATAATTGATGTTATGATAATGAAAAGAGCTTATGTCTATGATATACTCTATATAATGTGTTGCATTAGACCATGCCCAATTCGGGGGACTAAGAACCCGGGCAACCGAGGTAGGGGTTTGTACTCATCAACCGTGGTGGGGGTTTATACTCATCAACGAGATGGGGCTTTATACTCATCAATCGAGTTGGGGGTTTGTACTCATCAAACCATGTTACGGGTTTGTACTTCGCCACCAGGGTGATAAGGTGTATTTACAATCAACCATGTGAGGGGTTTGTACCACACCATCAGGGTGATCGGGTGAGATCATCATCAACCAACCTAGGGGTTTATACTTTAGAAATCTAGTTAGTATATTCTACACATATGATATCCTATATAAGCATGAGATACTTATCCATGTTTTACTTATGCATTGATCATACATGCCATATATTATTATTATTCATATCAATTGCTTATAATATTGTACTTTGATTATGATGCCTATCTCTTGTTGCATTGCATCCTACATACTTAGTACATTCAAATATACTAACGTATACTCTTGCCTACATGATATCACCATGTAGGAACCCGAAGCCTAAGTTGATCACCCTCCTCCTCCACATAGCTAGTTCGGTGCTACTCAAGCTACTTGGTGAGCCCTCTACTTCAAGGGCCTTAGTCTATGTTTCTCTTATTATGTATTGAGACACTCTTATTATGTTCTATTTTTACTATGAGGGTGGTCCCGGTTGGTTTATCTTTGCCCCTGCTCCTATCTATGTAGCAGAGGTGTTGTTAGACATGCTATGTATCTATGTTATATAACTTGTCTCTTTTGGTCTCTTGATGTTGTTGATATGAAAGCTTTCCCTTAATCCCTTACCCCTAATTTCACATCTTTTTTGATAATTACTTATTTTCGCGAACACGGATGTGTGATGATATGCTAAGAGGCTTGTCTAGGTTCCTTCGGGTTTCCCATTCGTCGGTCACGTCTAGGACCTAGGCTTGGGTCATGACAAAGATGGTATTAGATCACTAGGTTGTTAGGTCCTCGACATCCAACACATTGCGTCAATTAAAGTCTTGTTCATGGGTGTGTTTTGCGCCTTAACTATGAGCAAGAGACTATGAGACATTTTAGGAAATGTTTTCCTTCTTCATGGTCTATGTTATGCTTTAGAAATGAGATAGGGCTTTCCCTTTTAATGAACGTTCTTTGCTCTTCTAGTTGATCATGCCACTTCAAAGAGAAAGGTGAAGGAAGATAAATTGAAAGTTTTGATTTTGATGGATCCGAGTTTCACCATTCCTTTAGTTATTACTTTTGGTTTCCAGTGGGCTTCTTGTGTGCCCCAAGTTGTTGTGTGAACCGTTGGTTTTTACCTCTTCGTTGGGTATATTGTTGCTAGAAAGTTCATAGGTATTGTCTCATGTTCATATTGCATTAGGTCTTGTCTTGTGGCTTGTTGGATTTAATGTGGAGGATTTTGATGTTGTACTTGGGATAAAATGATTGCATGCATGTTGTTTCTTCATGGATGGTAGGACCCATATAGATAGATCCTGATTCCCTAATGAGCCCATCTTAGAGTAGGAGGTTGTTGAATGGTAGCAAGGGAGGTAGGTCCATTTCTTTTCATAAGGTACAATTGGTCTCTAAAGGGTTGCATTTTAACATCTTTTGAGAATTGAAGGTGTTGAACCTAAGTTGTTTTGTTTGTAGAATTGGGTGGTGGTAGATGAGGCTTTCCCTTTCTGATATTTTTAATTTGGGGTGGTGTCCTTTGGTTGGACTAGTGCACCGGCTATGCCTATAAGTCTCGTGAATAAGATCCTTTAGCCCCTATTCTAATAGGTTTATAGTGGTTTTGGTGATGATAATATGGTTCGTTCCCTAATAAGGTAGTGCATGTGAGTCATTTGAGGGTAGTACTGCAAGTTTAAGGAAGAAGGTTGGGTGCTAAGTAGGAGAGATGGGAATTTTTGTGGTAACAGGTTGCCTTCCTAGGTAGTCGGGTGATGGTATTAAGGTGGACCTTGTAAGACAAAGGTGATTAGAGGTTAGCCTAGACCTTTGACTCCACTCCACTGATTATTAGGAGCCTCTTGGGTTTAGTGGGCTATTATCGGAGATTACGAGTAGGCTCTGTTCTATTGTTGCTCCTATGACTTAGCTGACCCTAAGTAAGGTAATGTTATGACCGACGTTTTGGAGTAGAGTGATTTGATAGGTCTGGGGGTTGCTATTCCTTGTGTTATTCCTTGGAGCCAGTAGGATTCATATGTGTGTGGGTTGATCCTTGATTTTTTCCAATCAAGGAGACAAAAAATTATTTTCAAGAAAATCTACATGGATTTTGCTTACTTTAATTTGGGGTTTGAATATTATCATTCATTGAATTTTATTGATGTATATGTAGTGTTTATTTGATGATTTTAATGTGAATTAAACCATTATATGAGGATTTACTTTGGGTTTATGAAGTTATAAGTATGCATGTTACCTTTTTGAATTATTTATGCATGAGAGATTACATTATGGATTTAAATATAGAATTAATTATTTTTTCACTTCAATTTCATATTGTGAATGTTGATTTTAAATGGAGTCTTAATTACCCATGTCATTCCCTCATTGTTCATAGCATACAAATTCATGTACATGGATTATTTTGAAAAATTATGTTATGGGTAAGCCTAATTTCGTTTTATGGTATGATTTTGATAAAATATTGGTTGTGACAATATTGTGATCACACATATGTATTTGATTTTGGATCTTTGAGCATTTTTGGTGCTTGCACCTTTTTGTATATGAATAGGTTATTCCTATGAATGAGTATTATAACTATGAAATTATGATTTTGGCATTTGAGCCTAAGTATGAATTATTATGAATGGTGTTTGGCTTTTAAGCCCAATTATGCATTGAAATAATTTGGAAAATGACTATTCTCTTTGAAAGTGTGTGCATGCATATTATAAGTATTCTTGGGGGATGACGGCTTAGCTTGATGGGTTGGAGGTCTTGTGGTAGTTTGGGCTACTTGGATAGCATGCTTACAATGAGTATAAAACCCATAAAGTTGTAATATGATGGTTAAGGGTGGTTGATCGATTTGGTCAACTATATTGGGTTAGTCACTTCTATAAGGTTAATTAGAGGTTCGATTTTTACTCCCAAGTGGGGATGAGGGTAGGTGACAACCCTAAGTGTCCTATTGAACTAGGAATGAGCATTTTGGTTATTGGTGGAGTTATTTGGTGGGCTTATGCATTGGTTGTTTCCATTGGGTTTCATGAATAGGGTCTTAAAACCCCATATCAGCATGTTCATGGTGGTTTCTAGTAATGAAGTATTGATTTATTTAGAGCTTGTGAATCATTTTGCGTTAATGTTGCAAGTCTTGGAGGATGAGAGGTTGTTTGCTTAACATGATAGGTGTGAGTTGAAGATTAATAAGAAGATGATTAGAACTCCTTGACGATTATGATATGAGTGTGCAATATTTTTCCCCATTGAGGCTAATGTTATGGTTGATGATCTATATGGGGTGCGTATGTGTAGCCTAGCATATGTGGATGATGGTGACAAGGAGGTGACTAGAGAGGTCCATCTGTTGGCTAGATTGGACGTTATGTTGGAGGAAGTTGAGCATACTAGTGTAGTATTCTTGATGGTTACAAATCTTCTTTCGTGGAAGAGGTCTACTTTAAGCAAGGTCTTGATTCCGCCTTACTAGAGTTGGAAGCTATGGGTAAAAAGATGATAGAGTAGAGGTTGTCTCCCTAGTGGGAGATGGTGATTTATGGTACCTAGCGGTCTAGGTGTATTTAAGGTTGACAATTGAGTTGAGGTTCATACGTCCTTGTAGAAAGTAGAGGGAGGTTGGTAAGGTTGCGTAAGGATCAAAATTTCCTAGAGATGTGGATACGATTAGTCCGATTCTTCATACTTCTAGGTTGATAGGATGTGTTAGTGAATCTAATGCTGTAAAACTCTTTGAGATTATGGGTGACGTGTAGGATAAGTTAGCTTAGGAAAAGGTCCTAGTGGAGGTTTTGGATGGGAGGGCAGAAAAGTTGATTAATAAAGGTGTGGTGTTAGTCAAGGCCCTTTGGAAGAATTGTGAGGTCAAACGTGTCTTTCGAGGAGCTGAAGTGGGCCTGGAGGAGCAATATCTGTATCTCTTTCATTCTATTCAAGCTTATGATAGAATGTCAAGTCCTTTTATGATTCCAAGTCTTGTGTTTCAGCCCCTATGTCATTGCATTCATTCATGATTATGTTGACAAGTTCAGGATGATTTTAATATTTGTGTTGAGATTTCGAAAATGGTGTTTAAGTGCATTGATAGATTCTTGTTGGGCTGATTTTTTCATGATTACTTTTCTTATATACGTCTCTTGGACATTCAGGGACAAATTTTTCCAAGGGGGAGATATTGAAACTCCCCACACTTGCCTAGGGATGCCCCCATAATCGTAATTCCCTTATATCTCACATTGGGGATATTTAAACACCCCTCCACATAGCTTGGAAAGCCCTATGATGCATTTTTTTTCAATATCCCAAAATTTATGTAGAATTTCGCAAATCTGACTTCATATTCTTGTTCAAAGGGAAAAGTTGTGTAGGAGAAAGAGTATCTACAAGGCATACTTTGTCCGTGCCAAGAAAAATATTTTTTGGTAAACTTCAAAAAAAATAGTAGTTGTCCGTGACGGATCCGTGATGTGGACCTGACAAAGACTAGTTCAAAAAATTTTTGAAAATTGTTCTTTTTCACTCCAAGGCAATTAGGTATTGACCGTATACCTATATATGCGAAAATCCCTCATTCTTTAGTAGTTTTGAACCCTAAAAACCAACCAAAAACCTTTGAAAACCCTCTCTAATCTTCATCGAATTCTCCATCCATTCTCAAGGATTTCAAGAAGTCTTGTTGGAATTCAAGGAAACCAAGTCAAGCCCCAAGTCCTTCCTCAAGATTCAAGTTCCCCAATCTCTTTCCAAATCTAAGGAAGTACCTTCAAGCTTCAAGTCTCCATTAAAGTCTTCTTCAAGAAATTCTTCAAGCTAAAGGTTTGTAGGTTTTAGCTATAGGGTTCTTTCACCCTTGGTGCCCTTATATCTTTTTTACTTAATTTGCATGATTTAAAGTTGATTTTACAAATGGGTTTACTATTATGAACATGTCTATGAACTATGTTAAAGCTATGTAAATTTGTGACTGTTTTGCTATGTTTTGAGCTATAAATCTTGGATCTAATGTAAGATTTGATGAGGGATTTTGATGTATATTTCTTGAATGTGTTTCACGGTGTTGATTGATAATTTTTCATTGAATTTTCTTGCATGATTTCATCTCTAAATTGCATGGTTTTATACAACCATTTTACACCCTCTTAGTGTTTGATAAAATGTCTGGTTATGGTTTCTTGAGTAATTAAAGATCCAAAGCATGCTATATGATATAATTGATGTTATGATGATGAAAAGAGCTTATGTATATGATATATTCATTATAAAGTGTTGTATTAGACCATTTCCAATCCGGGGTACTAAGAACTTGGACAACCGAGGTGGGGGTTTGTACTCATCAAACCATGTGAGGGGTTTGTACTTCACCACTAGGGTGATGGTTTGATCATCATCAGCTATGTGAGGGGTTTGTAACACACCACCAGGGTGATGGCTTGAGATCATCATCAACCGACCAAGGGTTTTATACTTTGGAAATCTTGTTGGTCTATTCTACACATGTGATATCCATTCTACACATATGATATCCTTTATGAGCATGAGTTACTTAAGCGTGTTTTACTTATGCATTGATAATACATACCATATTGTTATTATTCATATCCATTGCTTATAATTATGCACTTTGATTATGATGCCTATGTCTTGTTGCATTGCATCCTACATACTTAGTACAGTTAAATGTACCAACGCATACTCTTGCCTATAAGAAATCGCCATGTAGGAACTGGAGCCCAAGTTGATCACCCTCCTGCTCCACATGGCTAGTTCAGTGCTCCTCAAGCTAGTTGGTGAGCCCTCCACTTCGGGGTCCTTAGTCTATGTCTCTCTTATTATGTATTGAGACACTCTTCTTATGTTCTATTTTGACTATTAGGGTGAGCCCGATTGCTTTGTCTCTGCCCCTACTCTTATCTATGTAGTAGTGGTGTTATTGGACAAGCTATGTATCTATGTTACTCGCCTAGATTCTTTTGGTCTCTTGATGTTTTTAATATACAAGCTTTACCTTAGTCCCTTTCCCCTAATTTCAAATCTTTTATTTTAATTACTTATTTCAGCGAGCAAGAATGTGTGATGATATGCTAACAGGCTTGTCTGGGATTCCTTCAGGTTCCCCATTCATCGGTCAAATCTAGGAGCTAGGCTTTGGTTGTGACATTAGATTGGAAGGAAAGGTGGAGTTGGCGGCTTACCAACTCAAGGGGGTAGCACAAATATGGTTTACTCAACGGATGGAAGGGAAGGGAAACAATAATGTGGTTCTATGGGAGGAGTTTAAGGAGGCTTTTCTTAATCGGTTCTTCTCTCTTAAGCTTAGGGAGGCCAAGATGGTGAAGTTTATGAATTTGAAGCAAGGGTCAATGAGTGTGAGGTATTATACCCTTAAGTTCAACCACCTCTCTAAGTATGTTCCTCACATGGTTGCCGACCAAAGGGCTAGAATGAATAAATTTATGATGGGTGTTTTCGATTTTTTAAGTGAAGAATATCGATCCTCTATGTGGATTAGTGACGTGGAATTTGTAGTGGTTTTAATGGTTTCAACTTTCTTTGATGGGAAGGGGTCTTGTTTGAGCAAGGCCTCAATCCCGTCTTAATAGAGTTGGAGGTTGTTTCCTAACGGGGAGATGGTGGTTTATGGTACCAAGTGGACTATGTGTTTTTGAGGTTGCCAATTGACTTCATGTTTTGAAGGGTTCTTATAGAGTGTTGAATAAGCTTGGTAAGGTTGCATGCGAATGGGAATTTGCCTATGAGTATGGGTATGGTTCATCTGGTTTTTCATGCTTCTAGGTTGAAAGGGATGTGTTGGTGAGTCTAAAGCTATGAACTATTTGAGGTTATGGGTATTGTGGAGGATGAGTTGACTTATGAGAAGGTCTGATGGAGAAGTTTGGTGGATACGAGTAAAGGTTGATTTGTGAGTCCCTTTTTGGATTAAGTAGCCTTCCTTATGGGACCCGTCCCTTTTTAGATTAAGTGGCCTTCCTTACGGGAGCCATCCCTTTAGATTAAGTGACCTTGGGAGCCTGTCCCTTTCGGATAAAGCATTTCATACCACTGGCTAATAAAACCATTACATTTCATCCATCAAGAAAGTACTCCTTATTTTCCTAAGAATACAACAACATGAGGACCTAACAATTCACTTGCAATACCATAGGTGCTTTACATGATTTAGGCACATATATACATTCCTTTCATCATTGTATACATACATTCCTTCTCATCATCATTTGTTTATCATATACATATATCATTTCACCATCACATAATCATCATAACATCATTCAACTCATAAGACATGCATTGGACCTTCAATTCCTCAAGTAACCATAGCCAGACATTTTATCAAACACTTGGCAGGTGTGAAATAGTAGTATAAGACCATGAAATTTAGAGATGAAATCATGCAAGTTTATCCATTGTTAAACCATAAATCAGCACCTTGCAACACCCTCAAGCAACATATATCTAAACTCCTCATCAAATCTTACAATAGGTCCAAGATTTATAGCTCAAAACATAGCAAAACCGTCACAACTTTACATAGCTTTAACATAGCTCATAGACATGTCCATACTAGTAAACCCATTTGTAAAATTAACTTTTAATCATGCAAATTGAGTAAAAAGGAGGTTATGGCACCATGTGTGGAAGGATCTAATGGCTGAAACCAACACATTAGCTTTAGAGATCCCTTGAAAGAGATTGGAGATAGAGACCTGAAACTTTCATGAAATCCTTGAAGAAATTGTTAAGATTGGTCTTGAGTTTTGGGACTTGAATTTAGGGTGAAATATGATGCTATGTGTTTTAGTGAGTATTAGGAAATATTTTAGGTAATATGAGGGTGAAATAAGGATAAGTATAAGTATTTTCATGTATGGGAATCATTAGGCCCAAGACTAAAAAGGTCTTGTACTGAAACAATAAAACTGGACCAAAATAACAGACTGGCGTGTCGCGCTAGTGTCACATAAATTGCACTGTTTTTGTGCCATCTTGAAAATTCATAATTTGGTATGGCTTCTCTGAAATCTGGGTTATACCCTCTTCCTCCTAATTTTAAACTCCTGAACAAGAATATAAAGTTGAATTTTCGATAGCGCGCAAATAATTTGTGATATATGGAATTTAAAATCTCGGGCACTTCTAAGGCACATTTTTGGGCACTTTTTAGGTCATTTCAATGGGTTACTATAGGAGATTTGTAAATGAGTTTTCTTCTATTGCTTCTCCCATGAATTAGTTGACTCAAAAGAAGTCTAAGTTTGTGTGGATCGATAAGTATGAAAATAGTTTCCAACCCTTGAAGGATAAGCTTGTGTCCACTCCTATCTTGTCTCTACTATAGGGGTTGGAAGGGTTTGTCTTGTATTGTGATGCCTCCCAAATTGGTTTGGATTATGTCTTGATGTAAAAAGGTAAGGTGATAGCCTTTGCTTCTAGATAAATCAAGGTGCATGAGAAGAATTATCCTACTCATGATCTTGAATTAGCTGTCATGGTACTTGCTTTGAAAATTTGGCGTCATTATTTGTATGAAGTGCATGTTGATGTGTTTACCGATCATAAGAGTCTCCAATATGTGTTCAACCAAAATGATCTCAACTTGAGACAATGAAGGTGGTTAGAGCTTCTTAAGGATTATGATATGAGTGTGCATTATCTTCCCGGTAAGGCTAATGTTGTGGCAGATGCTTTGTTTAGGGTGTCTATGGGTAGCCTAGCTCATGTTGATGATAGTGGCACAGAGATAGCTTGACAGGTTTATCAGTTGGCTAGATTGGTGGTTAGGTTGAAGGAGATTGATGGCGGAGGTATTGTGGTTGTTGATGGTTCAAAATCTTCCTTCGTTGATGATGTAAAAGCAAAGCAAGATCTTGACCCCTCCTTATTGAAGTTGAAGGCTTTGGTGAGAGATGGGAAAGTGGAGGTTTTCTCCTAAGGCGGAGATGGTACCCTTAGATACCAAGGTAGGTTGTATGTGCCTTGTGTTGATGATTTGAGAAAGAAGATTCTTGATGAGGCTCATAATTCTTCCTATTTTATTACGCTGGTTCTACCAAGATATATAGAGATTTGAGGGATGTGTTTTGGTGGGGAGGTATGAAGAAATACTTAGCCAAATTTGTGTCCATTTGTCATAGTTGCCAATATGTCAAAGCCAAACATCAAAGGTCGGGTGGCCTAACTCAAGATAAAGAGATTCCTACTTGGAAGTTGGAGGAAATTAACATGGATTTTTTTGTTCGGTTGCCTAAGACTAGAAAATTTTTCAATTCTATTTGGATTGTGGTTGATAGAAAGACAAAGTCGGCTCATTTCCTATCGGTTAAGACTATATATGGTGCCAAAAATTATGCTAGGTTGTACATTCATGAGTTGGTTAGATAGCATTGGATTCCTTTTCTATCATATCGGATTGTGGTGCTCAATACACTTCACACTTTTGGAGGTCCTTCCAAAGAGGTCTTGGTACGAAAGGAAAGCTTAGCATGATATTTTTCCCTTAAATAGATGGCCAAACCAAAAGAACTATCCAAACTCTTGACTATATGCTTAGAGCCTATGTTTTGGAGTTTATGGGTAGTTGGGATGATCATCATCCATTGATTGAGTTTTCTTATAATAATAACTATTATTCTAGCATTGTTATGGCTCCTTTCGAGGCTCTCCATGATAGATATTGCGGGTCCCCGGTTGGATGGTTTGTGCTAGGAGGAATGGCTTTGTTGGGGTCAAATCTGGTTATGGAGACTATGGAGAGAGTAAAGTTAATTAAGGAAAGGTTGAAAATAGTCCAAAGTCATCAAGTCCTATGCCGATGTGAGGAGAAGGGAGCTTGAATTTAAAGTTAGTGATTAGGTCTATTTGAAGGTTTCACCCATGAAGAGTATGGTGTAACTGAGTCCAACATTTGTGTGTCCTTATACAGTGTTGAGGAAGACTTGTAAGTTGGCCTACGAGTTGGAGTTGCTTAGTGAAATGGACTTGGTTCATCTGGTCTTTCATTGTCTATGTTGAGGAAATGTGTGGGTGACCCGAATGCTATTATCTCATTGGATGTTGTAAGTGTTGTTGAAGACTACTTGACTTATGAAGAGGTTCCAGTAGAGATCTTGGATAGACAAGTGAAGAGATTGAGAAACAAGGATGTGGTTTCCGTGAAGGTCCTTTGGAGGAATTTACAAGTCAAAAGTGCTTCATGGGAGGCTGAAGCGGTCATGCAAAAGCGATATCCCAATCTTTTCTATTCTACTAAAGTCTAAGGTACTAATTACAAGTCCTTTATGTTATTTTGCATCTCATGTATCAGTCCTATATGTCATTTGTATGCATTCATGTTTGTGTCGGCAAGTTAATGGTGATTTGAACACTTATGTTGAGATTTTTTGAAATGGTGTTTAAGTGAATTATTGCATTTTTGTTGGGGATGATTTCTTCATGATTATTCTTCTTATATACATTTCTTTGATATTAGGAGACGAATGTTCCCAAGGGGGAGATATTGAAATAACCCAAAAAAAAGCCAAAAAATGTGCCTCGAAAGTGCCCGAAATTGTAATTTCAACATATCTCAGACTCTATTTGTGATATCAAAAATCCAACTTCATATTCTTTTTCAGGGGGAAAAATTGAGTGGGAGAAGGATCTGATCCCCATTTTAGAATGACTAAATCAGAATTTCAATTTTCCAAAAATGCAATTTCCAATAAGGGTTTGTGCCCCTAATGCGACATGGCCAGGGGACGCCCCAATGTTATTTTGCCCAACTTTTTTGTTACATGGTCAAAGGCTTTTGGGTCTTGGACCTAAGTCTTTCCATGCATTGAAATACCTATACTTAGCCATATTTCACCTTTATATCATACAAGACATTGCCCAATACTCTCTCAAACAGAGGTAAATATTTTACTCAAATTTCAAGTGCCAAATCTCATTCCATATCTTAAGGATTTCAGTCAAGCTTCAAGTTCTCATATCAATCTTTATCAAGGAATTCTCCAAAATCAAGGTATATGTGTTTCAACTATTGGGTCCTTTCACCCATGGTTCCCAAGTTTCTTTTTTACATAACTCTCATGTTTCTAAGTTGATTTTACTTATGGGTCTTCTATTATGAATTTTGCTATAATCTAGGTTGGGCTTTGTAAAAGTGTGATTGTTTATATATGTTTTGAGTCATGAATCTAAAATCTATATTGAGGGGTTTCAATGTATTTTTCAAGATGGTATTACCTAGTGTTTGCGGGTTTATCTACTTCAAAATTTCTTGCATGATTTCCCTCTTTAGTTTCATGGTTTTACTCTAGCATTACACACCTACCAATTGTTTGATAAAATGTATGGTTTAGGGTTCTTTAGCTATTGATGATCTATTACACGTCCTATGACTTCTATGACTTTATGATGATGAAAAGATGGTATTTATGTGTTGATTTCATGAAACGTATCTTTAATGTTGCAAGTTAACCACACCTAGTTGAGGGGGTGCTAGACCTCAATCACCATGTATGGTGGGGTAAGACCACCATCAACCAATTGAGGGGTTGATACCTCAACCAACATGGATGGCGGGGTGAGACCACCATCAAACAATTGAGGGTTGATACCTCAATCACCATGGATGGCGGAGTAAGACCACCATCAACCAATTGAGTGGTTGATACCACAATCGCCTCTCCAAGGGGGTGGTAGGCCTTAGACATGATGGTATTCTCTTACTACACATTTACTATGTTTTATATAAGCATGTTCTTCTTCAAGCATCAATCATGCATGCCATATTGGTATATGCTCATTTATTGCCTAATTAAACATTTTGATTATGTTACCGACCTCTTATTGCATCGGAACCTACATACTTAGTATATTCGAATATACTAATGCATCCTCTATGCCTACATGATGTTACTATGTAGGAACCGGAGCACCTCTTAACCATCCTCATACTCCATGTGGCTAGTACTATCTTCTCAAAGCAAGTTGGTGAGTCCTCAATTTCGGGGACAATGTCTTGATCTTATGCTATGTATATAGACTCTCTTTCCTTTCTTGTATGTTTTGACTATGAGTGTGAGCCCGGTTGCTTGTTTTAGCCCCCGCTAAGTTCTTTGTTTAGAGGTGTTATTGGATAAGTTATGTAATTAAGCTTGATCTTGACTCTCTTTGACTCTTTGATGTTTTATGATATGAAAGACTTCCCTTAGCCCCTTTTTACCCTTATTTCTATTCTTTATTGAGGTCTTATTACTTCCGCGACCAAGGAAATGTAACAATATGCTAAGAGGCTTGTTTGGGATCCCTTTGAGTTTCCCATTTGTTGTGTCACGTCTAGGCCCTAGGCTTGGGCCATGACACCAAATTTGCAATTTCCATAGAGGTTTTCGTGTCCCTGGCACATGCACAAAGGGCACGCCACTGTGTTATTTTTTCCCAGTTATTTTATCTCGATCCAAGGCTTTTGGGTCTTGGGCCTAAGTCTTCCCATATGTGAAAATACCTGTACTTATCCATATTTCAATACCATATCATACAAGACATTCCCCAATACTCTCTTAAACACTTAGACAAATATTTCACTCAACATTCAAGTGCCAAATCTCCTTCCGGATCTTAAGGATTTCATTCAAGCTTCAAGTCTCTATTCAAATCTTCATCAAGGATTCTCCAAAGTCAAGGTATGTTGGTTTCAACCATTGTGTCCTTTTATCCATGGTGCCCAAGTTTCCTTTTTACCTGAATTACATGTTTCTATGTTGATTTACTTATGGGTCTTACTTACTATGAGATTTACTATGAAGTATGCTGGGGTTTCATAAAAGTGTGACTGTTTGAGCATGTTTTGAGCTATAAATCTAGTATCTATTTTTAGAATTGATGAGGTATTTCAATGTATATTGCATGAGGGTATTACCAAATATTGGTGGATTGATTTACTTCAAATTTTCTTGCATGATTTCACTATTGAACTGCATGGTTTTACACTAGCGTTGCACATCTACCAAGTGTTTGATAAAATGTCCGGTTTAGGATTTCTAATCTATTGATGATCCATTTCATGACCTATGACTTGGATGACCTTACGATGATGAAAGGATGGTATGTAGGCCTTGATTTCATGAAAAGTATCCATAGTATTATAAGTTGACCATAACCAATTGAGGGGTTGATACCTCAATCACCATAGATGGGAGGGTGTGACAACCATCAACCAATTAAGGGGTTGATACCTCAATCAGGGTGGTATTCCATCAACCAATTAAGGGGTTGATACCTCAATCAATTTTGATGGGGGGTCGTCATTCCCATCAACCAATTGAGGGGTTGATTCCTCAATCACTTCCAAGGGTGGTCTACCTTAGATTCCAAGTACTAAGTATGCTTGGTGTATGATGATGGTCATTTCTTATAATTGTACTATGTTTCTATGTAAGCATGTTTTACTTCAAGCATTGATCATGCATGTCATGTTGCTAATATACAGTCTCTTGTTTACGATTATGCATTTTGATTATGTTGCCTATCTATTGTTGTAGTGCATCCTACTTAGTACATTCAAATGTACTAACGCATACTCTATGCCTACATGATCCTACCATGTAGGAACTAGAGCTCCTCATGATCATCCTCATCCTCCCCGTGGCTAGTACTAACTTCTCAAAGCAAGTTTGGTGAGCTCTGAACTCCGTGGATGATATCTCTTTCTTATGCTATGTAAAGACTTTCATTATCTAATTGTATGCTTTTGACTATGAGGGTGAGCTCGGAAAGTTGTCTTGGTCACCGCTCAATTCTAAGTGTAGAGGTGTTGTTGGACAAGTTATGTAATGATGCTATGAGTTTTGACTCTTGTATGTTTTAATGCTATGAAAGACTTTCCTTAGTCCTTTTTTATCCTTATTGCTATCCTAAATTGTTGTTTATTGATTCCGCAACCAAGGATGTGTAATGGTATTCTAGGAGGCTTCTGTGGGGTCCTTTCAGGTTTCCTATTCGCCATGTCACATCTAGGACCTAGGCCTGTGTCGTGACAATGACACCCACCGGTGAAGTATGGTCTACTTGCCAAAATAAACAACACGTGATAACATGAACTCGATGGATCCACTAGTATAGCAAGGGTAATATTCATAATCCTATGGTGGCACATTGTTTAGAGACTAAAGACTTTATATAAGGACCCCTTGAGTCAAGCCCCATCTTAAGCCTCAATTGATGCTAAGTCTAGTCCCACAGAATACTTGAAATGATCATACTTTAATAATATCATGAGTAACTTGTAAGAGACATGCTAACTTGAAATGAGTAGCTCATAAACATGCTTGACCTCTTCTAATGAGCTTAACTTGAACATGAGAGTAAATAATAATCATACAAGATCCCTTGCCTTGACATGAATAGCTCCCAACAGGTAAAAATCTTGAAACAGGGCTCAACTTGATACTTGTAAAATCATAGACACTTTTCATGAATTCAATACTTGCTTGAAAGCCCTTTTATCATCATGAAATCACTTGACTTATAAATCATGTAATAGCTCAGCAACAACTTGAGAATTCTTGTCATGTAATTTAATCAAACACATAGTGGGATCATGATACTTGTTCAAAATCATACAACTCAAGAGCAAAACAAGAAGAGTAAACTTAATACAAATCAACCCATTAATATTGTAGTAAAACCCTCATTAAGGATATCTTGAATTCCATCAGAAAAACTCATATAGTTCATGATTTTATAGCTCAAATCACGCATAGTCTCTATAGACAAAATCAATTTATGGAATAAGCTTGAAACAGATGTTCACACATGATCAATAAGTAATACAACTTGTAATTATGCAATTTTCATTAAAAAGACAAGGTTAGGCTCCATGCGTGAAAGGACCCATGGATGAAGACCCACATACCTTAAACCTTGAATTTCTTGAAATGAACTTGAAGGAGACTTGAAGCTTGAGATGGTTCTTGAGTTCCAAAGTTGATCTTGAAATCCTTGGATTTGAATGAGGGGTTTAATAGAGTCTTAGAGAGGTTTTAGAGAGGATTTTTTGAGTTATAAAATTGAAAAATGGCTAAGTATGAAAGATCTCACGTTTAAATGGTCATGGGGCTATTACCCAAGTGGCCTTAGACGAAATAAGAAAACTAAGGAAAAACATACACTGGTCCATGTTCGCGAAGTGGACCAAATTCGGAGGGCAATTTACACTAGTCTGAGCCCCTAGCGCACGTGGCATGGGCGCGAATAGACACTAGAAATTTGGATGCAAAAATTATTTTTCATTAGGTGTCTTCTAAAATCCAGCTATACCCAATTCCCACTCAATTTTTCCCACTGATCAAGAATATGAAGTCAGAGTTTCAAAATTATATATGGATTTTAAGATATATGGAAATTACAATTATGGGGCATTAAGAAGAACATGAGAGATGTTTCAATATCTCCGAGTGGCGCACCCTCCACAAAAGCAACGCCCGACGAAGGGGGGAGGAGAAAGCTACAGGCCCATGGGAACATTCTTCCTTGAATGTCGAAGAAACGTGTGTACAAGAAGTAATTTTGAAGATTGCAGCCCGACATGAATGCTACAAATACATTTAAACATTATTTTCAAAAAGTCCCAACACGAATGTCAAAAATCACCATAAACTTATTACCATGAACATGAATCTATTCAGAATGACATGAGGGATGAAACTTAAGACATGAAACCATAAATGGGACTTAGTTTATTACCTTCAGCTTGAGTAGAGTGGAAGAGGTATGGGTATCACCTTTTCATGTCTGCTTTGGCTTCCCATGTCGCACTTTCAACTTGTTGAGTCCTCTGAAGGACCTTGATGGATGCTACATCTTTGTTCCTTAGTCTTTTCACTGGTCTATCTAATATCTCCACCGCGACATTATCATAGGTCAAATTGTCTCCCACAACATCCACAACCTCTAAGGGCACTATAGCTCTTGGGCCACCCACACACTTCCTCAACATAGACACATGGAAGACCAGATGAACCATATTCATCTCCATTGGCAACTTCAATTCATATACAACCTTAACAACCCCAAACCGAACTACACCCTTCATGGGTGAGACTTTCAAGTAAACCCAATCATCAATATTAGACTCAAGATCTCTTCTCCTCACATCGGAATAGGACTTTTGTCTACTTTGAGCCATCTTCAACCTCTCCCTTATCAACCTCACCTTTCCAAAGCTTCCATAGCCAAATTCGGGCCTAACAAAGCAATCTCTCCCACATCAAACCACCCATCCGGGGATCTACAATGCCTACCTTATAAAGCTTCAAAGGGAGCCATGCCAATACTAAAGCTATAACTATTGTTGTAAGTGATCTCAATAAGTAGAAGATGTTCATCCCAACTACCCTTAAACCTCAAAACATAAGCTCTAAGCATATCCTCAAGAGTTTAGATATTTCTTTCGGCTTGACCATCTGTTTGTGGATTAAAAGTCGTGCTAAGATTGACCTTGGTACCAAGACCCCTTTGGAATGACCTCCAGAAATGAGAAGTGAATTGAGCACCATGATCTGAAATGATTGAAAAAGGTAACCCATGCAATCTAACCAACTCATGAATATACAACTTGGCATAATCATCGGCACCATAAGTCATTTTGACTGGTAGAAAGTGAGCCGACTTTGTAACTCTATCCACAATAACCCTAATCAAATCAAAGTGTTTCCTAGTCATAGGCAACCCAACCATAAAATCTATGTTGATCTCTTCCCACTTCCAAGTTGGAATTTCTATGTCTTGGGCTAGGCCACTTGGCCTTTGATGTTCGGCTTTCGCTCGTTGACTATTGTGACAACCGGCTACGAACTTGGCAATATCTCTCTTTATACCATCACACCAATACACCCTCTCAAGTCTCTATACATCTTTGTGGAACTGGTGAACTTCTCTAACTACCTCGTGTTACCAACCTCAATATGATCTGGACTACCCATGGATACTGTATTTAGAGCATCGGCCACAACATTAGCTTTGCCAGGATGATAGTGCACACTCATGTTATAATCCTTCAGTAGTTCTAACCACCGTCTTTGTCTCAATTCAAGATCTTTTTATGTGAACACATATTGGAGACTCTTATGGTTAGTAAACACGTCAACATAAACCCCATACAAATAGTGACACCAAATTTTAAAAGAAAATACCACGACCGCTAATTCAAGATCATGGGTGGGATAATTTCGCTCATGCACCATAAGTTGTCTATAGGCATATGTTATAACCTTGCCATTTTGCATCAAAACACACTCCAAGCTAATTCTTGAGGCAACACAATAAACCACAAACCACCCTTCTAACCTTTTCGGTAAAGCCAAGATAGCAGCGGAGATAAGCGTGTCTTTTAAACTTTTAAAACTCTTTTCACACTCTCCAAACAAATTTTGCCTTCTTTTGGCTCAGCATTGTCACAGGGGAAGCAATAGAAGAGAAACCATTCACAAACCTCGGGTAGGAGCCTGTCAAAAAAAGAAGCTCCTAATATCCGTCGGAGACAAGGGTCTAGGACAATTTTTTATCACCACTGTCTTCTTAGGATCCACGATAATGCCATAACCCGACACCACATGCCCTAGAAAAGCAACCTCTTTCAACCAAAATTCACACTTTTCATATTTATCAAACAACCTCTCTTTTCTAAAAATTTGTAACACCACCCTCAAATGATTCATATGCTCCTCTTCACTCTAAGAATAAATGAATACATCATCAGTAAAGACCACCACAAACATATCAAGGTAGGCTTAAATACCCTATTCGTGAGATCCATAATATTGTCGACATATTAATTAAGCTAAAAGACATTAGCACAAACTCAAAATGCCAATACCTAGTCCAAAAAGCCATCTTGGGAATATCACACTCCCTCACTCTCACTTGATAGTATCTGGACCAAAGATCAATCTTAGAAACGTGACTAGTCCCTTATAGTTGATCAAAAAGGTCATTAATCATTGGCAGAAGGTACTTCTTCTTTATGGTAACTTTATTGAGTTGTTGGTAATCTATGCACATCTTAAGGTATCCATCCTTTTTCTTTATAATCGACAGCAGTACACCCCAAGGTGACTTGCAAGGCCTTATGAAACCCTTCTCCAATAAATCTATCAATCTATCAATCATGGGTGGGATAATTTCGGCACCTTAAGTTGTCTAGAAGCATTTGTTATCACCTAGACATTTTGCATCAAAACAACCCCAAACAAATTCATAAGGCATCAAAATATACCACAAACCCTTTCAACCCTTCGGGTAGAGCCAAGATAAGTGCGGAGGCAAGATTATCTTTCAAGTGTGAAAACTCTTTTCACATTCATTGGTCCACACAATTTTTTCCTTATTTTGGGTCAACTTGTTCATAGGAGAAGCAATAGAAGAAAAACCATTCACAAACCTTTGATACTAAACCGCCAAACCCAAGAAACTCCTAATACGATAGAGTCAATGGTATAGGCCCAACTTCTTATTACCTCTATCTTCTTAGGATCTACCTTAATGCCCTCACTCGACACTACATGCCATAGAAAAGCAATATCTTCCAACCAAAATTTATACTTTTCATATTTAGCAAACAAACTCTCCTCTCTCAAGATTTACAACACCACCTTGAAGTGATTCACATGCTCTTCCTCACTCTGGGAATAAATCAATATATCATTAATAAATACCACCATAACATGTCAAGATAGGGTTTAAAGACCCTATTCATGAGATCCATAAATATAGTTGGTGCATTTGACAACCCAAAGGACATAACCACAAACTTAAAGTGCCCATACATAGTCCAAAAAGCCATCTTGTGAATATCACACTCCCTCACCTTCACTTGGTGATTTTCGGATCGAAGATCAATCTTAGAAAAGTGACTAGCCCCTTGTAGTTGATCAAAAAGGTCATCGATCCTTTGTAGAGGGTACTTGTTCTTTATGGTAACCTTATTAAGTTATTAGTAATCAATGCACATTCTAACGGAACCATCCTTTTTCATCACATCGGTGCACCCTAAGGTGATTTACTAGGTCTTAGGAAACCCTTCTCTAACAAATCCCTCAATTGATCCTTCAACTCCTTCAATTCCCGTCGGGGCCATACTATAAAGGGGAATGAAAATGGGTTGTGTATCGGGAAGGAGTTCTATACCAAAGTCTATTTTCCTTTTTGGAGGAACACCGGGAAGCACATCTGGAAAGACATCAAGAAATGCATTGACCATCGAAACCGACTCAATATGAAGAATGTTGGATTCAACATCCCTAACCCTCACAAGATGATAAATGCAACCCTTAGAAATCAACTCTTGGTCTTTAAGACAAGAAATAAATCTACCCTTGACCACCACATTTTGACTTTTCCACTCAAGGATAGGCTCATTAGGGAATCAGAATTTGACCCTATAGGTTCTACAAATAATGGAAGCATAACATGCATGTAACCAATCCATCCCAAGAATGATATTAAAATCCACCATATCTAATTCAACAAAATCACAGGGCAAGACTTTATGCAATATGAACAGTGGACAATTTCTATAGACTCTTTTAGACACAAAGGACTCACCAACAAGGGTATACACTTCATAAGGTTCACACAACAATTCAGAACTCACATCGATCTTTTTGGAAACAAAAGGATTAATGAAAGAAAGAGTGTCACCTGGATCTATCAATGCATACACATCAAAATGAAAAACTTTTAACCTACCAGTGATGACATCGGGCACCTCTTCCACCCTTTGCCTTCCTTGAAGAGCATAGAACCTATTTTGCCTTGGAGCACCCCCTTTTTGGTCTCCTTTTTCCCTTTGACATGCATTAGCACCTTGGCCTTGAGGATGACCATATCTACCTTTTTTTAGCATGATGACAATCAATAACCATGTGACCCATTTCACCACAACCAAAGAAAGCATAGAGTTCTTCAAAGATGGGCCACCATGGTTTTTCCCACACTTTTGGTACTTAAAATTTGCCATCCCACTATTGTCGCCCTGGAATCTTGGGTTATCATTAGCAAATGTCTTTTTAGGAGCATTAGAAGAACCTTGGACCTGGAACTTGTGGCCTTAAGGAAACCGACCACCCTAGAAATCTTGGAAATCGCCTTCAAATCGAGCCCTCTTGGACTCAACACTTCTTTTTTTAATAAGATTTTCCCCCTTTAGTTGTTTGGCATATGTCATGATCCAGGAAAAATCCATATCACTCACTAGCATGGCGATACAATACTCTTCACTAACCAAGTCAGACACTCCCCACACAAATTTATTCATTCTAAGTCTAGGGTCAGCCACCAAATATGGAGCATACTTAGAAAGCTTGTTGAAATTGATGGCATACTCCCTCACACTCATGGAATCTTGCTTAAATTCATAAACTCCTTCATCTTAGCTTCTCTTAACTCGATAGGAAAGAACTGGTTGAGAAATGCGTCTTTGAACTCATCCCAGGAATGGCATCATTATCTCTCCTCTCCAATTTCCATTGGATGAAAACAATTTGGGCCACACCTTTGAGTTAGTAGGCCACTAACTCCACTTTCTCCTCTAAAATGACCCCCATGAGAGATAGCACTTTATATACCTCATCGATGAACATTTGGGGATCCTCTTCTGGCTTGGATCCATGGAACTTCGGTGGGTTCATTCTTGTGAAATCCATCACTCTTGAGGCCGAAGTGGGAGCATGAGGGTTTGGTCCCCTTGGTTTATTTGGTTGGTCATAGCATGGGCCAACATTGTAATAGCATCTCGAAACACTTTTTGGGCTAACCCTCTATCTTGAGGAGCGGGAGGGGTCGGTTGCTCCTTGGGAATACTGGCTCTCCTTAGTCTTCCCTTGGAATCATCATGATCTAGAAAGAAACAAGAGCATTCTTAGGGGAAAATCCTTATAGTTTCACATAAAGCATGATATAGAATATGAAGAAGCGAAATATCTCCTAAAACGTCTCACAGCCTCCCATTCATAGTTGTGGCACGCTTCACAACCAAGAATAAGAGTCTAATCGACACGGTGTGTTAGATTTTTGAGGACCATTAACAACCTAGTGCTTTGATACCAAGTCTGTCACAACCTAAGACTAGGGCCTAGACATGAAACGACAAATAGGGAACCTGAAGGGACCCCAAACAAGCCTCTTCATATATCAAGTACACATCCTTGGGTCGCGGAAGCAAAATAAAAAACAACAAGATATATAATAAATAGGAAAGTGGGACTTAGGTAAGTCTTGATATTCCTAAAAGCATAAAAGAGTAAAGCTCATAGCATAAGTACATCATAATATCCAACAACACCTCTAACTTGGAATAGAAGGGGGTCCAAGACACTTTTCAAGCTTACCCTCATAATAACAAGCGTTCAACATAATGATGTCTCAAGATAGCAAGAATAATATAGATAGTGTCCTCAAACTTGAGGACTCACCAATGCTTATCTCCGAAGTACCAAACTAGCCACGTGGAGGATAATCAGAAGGAGCTTCAGTTCCTAAATGGTAATTTCATGTAGGCAAAGAGTATGTGTTAGTGCTTTTGAATGTACTAAGTCTGTGTGGTGCAATGGATCAAAAGCATAAGCCAATATATTCAAAATGCATAATCATAAGTAATGGATATATAACCTCAATATGACATGCATGATCAATGCTTGTAATAAAACATGCTTGTAAATCATTGAACTTGCATACTATACCATATATATGTGGGAAGAGACCTTAACCGACATGACTAAGACAAAGCAAACTACAAATTGGAATAATGATGATTACCCCTCATTGGTAAAGAGGTGGTCTACTTGCCAAGGTAAACCACACTTCACCTTACGGGAACATGACCTATTTCATATGAAGTAACCCTCCTTACAGAAACATGAACCATGTCGGAAAGGATTTCATGATAAAGTTCACTGGATGGATTCACTAGAATAGAAAGGGTAATAATCACAATTCTAAAATTTGGCCGATAGTTTGAGAAAAGGAGTATGGACCCTTGAAGATAGTCAACGTCAATATAAAATTCATCGATGTTAAGTCTAATCCCACAGAATACTTGAAATAATCATACTTCAAACATAACATGAATAGCTTATAAGAACATAACTTGAGTAGATCATAAACATGCTTGACCTCTAGTAGTGATCCTAACTTGAACTTAAGAATGGATTATAATAACACATAAACCCTTACTTTAACATGAATGGCTTACAAGAGGTAAAAATCTTGAAATAGCGATTAACTTGATACTTGTAACATGGTAGATACTTTTCATGAATTCAATACATGGTTGAAAGCCCTTAATCATCTTATAGTCACTTGACTTGTAAATTATGTAATAAATCATCAATAACTTGAGAATTCTTGCCATGTCATTTTATCAAACACATTTGTGGGTTCATGATACTTGTTCAAAATCATTCAATTCAAGAGTTAAATAAAGTAAGTAAACTCAATGCAAATCAATCCATCAACATATAGTAAGACCCTCATGTAGGGTACCTTGAAATCTATTACAAAAGCTCGTGATAATTCATAGTTTCATAGCTCAAAATATGCATAGTCTCAATGGACATAGAAATAGACGTTGTTGCATAATCATAAATACTAGGTAAAACCCCAACAATATTTATGCTCATAATGCATAATAAGAGATACCTATGGATAATATAACTAGAAACCATGCAATTTTCATGAAAAGGGAAGGTTGGGCTGCGCGGGTGAAACGACTGATGGATGAAGACCCACAAACCTTGAACCTTGAATTCCTTAGGTGAACTTAAAGTAGACTCGAGTTTGAAATGAGTCCTTGAGTTCCAAAATTGATCTTGAAATCCTTAGATTTGAATGAGAGAATTGAGAGAGTCTTAGAGAGGTTTTAGAGAGGATTTTGAGAGTTATAGAGTGAAAAAATGGCTGAGTATGGGTGATTTCACATTTAAGTGGCATGGGGCTATGACCCCAATGCCCTTGGCCGAAATAGAAAAAGTAAGGAAAATATTACACTGGTCCATGCCCCAAGTGTATCGTGGACTAGGCGCAAACTTGAGATTACACAGTGGCATGCCCCAGGCGCGTCGCGCGCTGGGCGCAGACAGCCACCGGAAATCGAATATTAGCAAAAAAATTATTTTTTGGTACAGGTCCTCTAAAATTTGGTTTATACATATTTCTCACTCAATTTTTCCCCCTAATCGAAATATAAAGTCTGATTTTCAAAATAACACATGGATTTTGAAATGTATACGAATTACAATTATGGGGCATTCCGAAGCATATGTGGGGAGTTTCAAGGAGCTCTGGTCCCTACATGGTAATATCAAGTAGGTATAGAGTTTACGTTAGTACATTTGAATGTAATAAGTATGTAGGGCGATGCAACAAAGACATAAGCCAATATATTCAAAATGCATAATCATAGTCAATGCATATATAATCTCAATATGACATGCATGATCAATGCTTGTAATAAAACGTGCTTGTAAAATATTTCACTTGCATAATATAACATACATATGTGGGAAGAGACCTCAACCGACATAGACCAAGTAGCTACAACTTTGACTCAAAAGCATGACACCCCTTCGGTACAGGTGACCGAGCATGACACCCCCCGGCGAAGTATGTTCCCCTCGACGAACTGTGGTCTACCTGCCAAGGTAAACCAAACATGAAAACATGAACTACATGGATCCACTTGTATAGCAAGGGTAATATTCATAATCCTAGTGTGGCGCATAGTTTAGAGATCAAAGACTTTATATAAGGACCCCTTGAGTCAATCCCCCATCTTAAGCCTCAACAGGTGCTAAGTCTAATCTCACAGAATACTTGAAATAGTCATACTTTAATAATATCATGGATAACTTGTAGGATACATGATAACTTGACATGGCAAGCTCATAAACATGCTTGACCTCTTCTAGTGAACTTAACTTGAATATGAGAGTAAATAACAATCATACATGATCCCTTGCCTTGACATTAATAGCTCACAAGAAGTAAAAATCTTGAAATGGGGCTCAACTTGATACTTGTAAAATCATAGATACTTTTCATAAATTCAACACATGCTTGAAAGCCCTTTTATCATGACTTGTAAATAATGTAATAGTTCATCAACAACTTGAGAATTCTTGTCATATAATTTTATCAAACACATGGTGAGTTCATGATACTTGTTCAAAAATCATGCAACCTAAGAGTAAAACAAGAAGAGTAAACTCAATGTAAATCAACCCACCAATATTGTAGTAATACCCTCATTTAGGATATCTTGAAATCCATCACAAAAGCTCATATAGTTCATGGTTTCAAAGCTCAAATCATGCATAGTCTCAATAGACAAAATCAATTCATGGAATAAGCTTCAAATAGGTTTTCATGAATGATCAGTCAATACTTAAAAAAACCTCAATATAATTTATGCTCATATTTCATAATAAAAGATACCCATAAGTAATACAACTTGAAATCATGCAATTTTCATAAAAAGAGAAGATTGGGCTCCATGAATGAAAGGACCTGTGGATGAAGACCCACATACCTTAAACCTAGTATTTCTTGAAATGAACTTGAAGAAGACTTGAAGATTGAGATGGGTTCTTGAGTTTCAAAGTTGAGCTTGAAATCCTTGGATTTGAACGAGGGATTTGATAGAGTCTTGGAGAGGTTTTAGAGAGGGTTTTGTGAGTTATATAGTTGAAAAATAATGAAGTATGGGAGATTTCATGTTTAAATAGGCATGGGGATATTAACGCAATGCCCTTGGACAAAATAAGAAAACCATGGAAAAACTAACACTAGTACGTGTCCCATCCACGACACGGACCAAATGCGGAGGGAAATATACACTAGTTCGCGCCCCTGGCGCTTCGCGGCATGGGCGCGGACATACACTGGAAATTAAGAAATTAGCAAAAATTATTTTCGCTATGGGTCTTCTAAAATCTGGTTTATACCCATTTCCTACTCAATTTTTCCCCCTGATCAAGAATATGAAGTTGGATTTTCAAAACACGCATGGATTTTGAGATATATGAAAATTACGATTATGGGGCATTTCAAAGCACATGAGGGGTGTTTCAATATCTTCCCCTTTGTAGCAATCATCCCCAAATGTCGAAGAAACATGTGTAAGAGAAGTATTATGAACATTTCAGCCCGACACGATTGCTACAAATGCACTTAAACATCATTTTCAAAAAGTCCCATCATGAATATCAAAAATCACCATAAATTGTTACCATGAACATGAATATATGCAAAATGACATGAGAGCTGAAACTTAAAACTTGAAACCATAAATGGGACTTAATTTATTACTTTCAGCTTGAGTAGAGTGGAAGAGGTATGGGTATCACCTTTTCATGTCCGCTTCATCTTCCTATGTCACACTTTCAACTTGTTGATTCGTCTAAAGAATGTTAACGGATGATACATCTTTTTTCCTTAGTCTTTTCACTAGTCTATCTAATATCTCCACTGGGACCTCCTTATAGGTCAAATTGTCTCCCACAACACCCACAACCTTTACGGGCATTATAGCACTAGGGTCACCCACACACTTCCTCAACATAGACACATGGAAGACCGGATGAACCATATTGATCTCCATAGGCAACTCCAATTCATATGCAATATTACAAACCCTCCTCAAAATTCTATAAAGCCCCACGAACATTGGGCTCAATTTCGCTTTCTTACAAAATCGAACCATACCCTTCATGTGTGAGACTTTCAAGTAAACCCTATCATCAACATTAAACTCAAGATCTCTTCTCCTCACATTAGAATAAGACTTTTGTCTACTTTGAGCCATCTTCAATCTCTCCCTTATCAACCTCACCTTCTCCAAAGCATCCATAACCAAATCCAGGCCTAACAAAGTCAACTCTTCCACATTAAACTACCTAACTGGGGATCTACAATGCCTGCCATATAAAGCTTCAAAGGAGCCATGCCAATTTTAGAGTGGTAGCTATTGTTGTAAGCGAACTCAATGAGTGGAAGATTTTCATCCCAACTCCCCTTAAACTCCAAAATACGGAGTCCAACATACCACGTCGCATAGAATATATTCATGAGTGAGCATGCCACATCTTTGAGAAGAAGGCTATAAGTCGTTTAAGAATTGTCTCACTTTTTTCATGATCCATGTTGTTCCTTAGAGTTTCCTTAAGATTCCCTTTATCTAATGGATCGTTCTTTGCACTTTTAAATAAGGCCTCTAAGAAGGATGTCGCCCTAGCAGACGAAGGAGTAACTCATGCAAAATTTCAGACTACTCACTATGTTAGCACAAATTGTGACCAACCAAGCCAACCATGGAGCCTATATTCCAAGTGCTCCTACTCCATCATCGAGGGTAAGGGACTTTTCTAGAATGAAGCCTCTCTAATTTCATGGATCAAATGGGGAGGAGGATACCCAAGAGTTAGTGGATAAAGTACATAATATGTTAGCTATTATGGGAGTGACTTCATAGGAAAAGGTGGAGTTAGCGGCTTTCCAACTAAAAGGGGTGGCTCATACATGGAACACGCAACGGAAAAGTGCGAGTAATGAAGATTGGAGACCCATATCATAGGGAGAGTTCAAGGGTGCATTCTTAGATCGCTTCTTTCCCTTAGAATTGAGGGAAGCTAAGATATAAGAATTTATCAATATTAAGCAAGGGAGCATGAGTGTGAGGGATCATTCCCTCAAGTTCTCACAACTCTCCAAATATGCCCCATTATTGGTTGCAGACTCCTGTGCTAGAATGAGTAAATTCATGTCGGGATCGTCTAATTCACTTATTCAAGAATGTCGGACAACTATGTTAGTAAAGGAGATGGCTATTTTGTGGCTTATGACATATATAGAATAGATTGAGGAGGAAAACATGAGGAAGAGTATAAGGGAGTCAAAAAGGGCCCATTTTGATGAGGGTGGATCATCATCTACTAAGACTTGGGAGCCTAAGAGAAAGAAGGAAAGAAACCCCTATCCTATTTGTGACAAGTGCGGTAAAATGCATTTGGGGGAGTGCTTGACGGTATATAAGATTGCTTTAAGTATGGTGAGTTGGTAAACAAGAAAAGGGATTGCCCGGTGGCCGATAGGAAAGGGAGAGAAAGAGCCCAAAATGCTTTACTCGTTAAGTATGTGTTCCTTCTAAATGTGGTAGTGATTTATGTTAGGCGATTTTATGACTGTGATGGTATAGTTGATGTTTTAGTACAAACTGCTGTGTTATGGTATTGGCAAGCGGTAGTTTTCATGTTCCCTCTCATGCATCATTTTATGTTACAAGACTTGTTGATCATAGAACATGCATATTCATGGAGTTAGTTCATAACTGGAATCTTATGTGCAATTATAGAAATACATGTTGTGTGCATTTGGAATAACGCTGATGTTAATGATTTAAAACTTTGCCTAACAATGTTGTTTGGCTTACTTGTTGCATTTATGATGGATTCTTGTATATTCATTTCCCTATTTCTCATGATAGTATGATCAACATTCGGGGATAAATGTTCCTAAAGGGGGATATTGTAAGGCCCCATATGCCAAATTGTATGATGGTGCAAAAGGAAATTGGATCCTAGAAAATTTTCAAGTATCAGTGGCCTTTACGAGAGGCCTTACAAGTCATATGTTGATGCATGAGCCATACATTGGTTTAGGGGACCCAAGTGTGTATTCCAGTGACAAACGTTTGGGAGGACATCTATGTATGAGGGGTTCTACAAGCCGTAACAAGTTCCACGAGTCATAAGTGGTGCTTATGGATTGAAGGTCAGATTTGGAGAAAATTGAGATCTTTCAGGGGTTTATTCTATAACTTATTAGATAACCTATAAAGTCCTTTACGACTTGTAGATCATTTCATAAAATGTGAATCAGAGAAGAGTCTTTGTAAGTCTGAAATTCTATAAGGCGAGACCCTATCTATGACCCGTAGAATGGACCACGACTTATAAATATGGTGATTATTAGGCGGCAGGATCGCAGCGGAGACCTTATCAGCCCGCATCTATGTATATTTATAAAGAAATATGTACTTGTGTTGTTGTCTGGGTTGCTGCTAGATTTTATTTGCAGGTGAGGTTAGTTAATAAAACAGAGGAAACTTTGCCGAAATTCTGGCAGGTGTCCAAGTCGGTTAATTGAGGAAATTCAGATTAGTATGTGTTTAGGTGCCCCTATCGGGCACTGGTCACGACCCTAGGTTGGGATGTGATAGAGTGGTATCAGAGCGGTCAGTCCTCGGAGTGTCCACATGCCGTGTCTAGTAGAGTCCGGTGTATCGGTGTGTTGTGCACCACATCTGTACACAGGAGGCTACAGGACATTTAGGATTCTGCTCTTTCTTCTATTCTTAGATCGTGCGTTAGAACAGTGGTAGTA
>JAOTQR010088689.1:0-23503 GCA_025774065.1 Solanum ossicruentum
GCCTGAGATCACTTTGGGGTGGTGTAAACTGCCCTGTAGATCTGGCTCTTTTGGCTTGCCCCCTCTCCAACTCTTGTGTCCTTCTCCTCTGTCTCTGGTCCTCCAATTTCTACGCAAAAGCCTGCTTTTTTGCTATGTCCATATCTTTATTCAAGGAAGCAATAGTGCAGTCCCTGACCTGACACGTATCCAACCTATCTACATATCAGTGGACTCTATCTGCCATTGTAATAATTACATTAGGAGCATACCTTGCCAGGGAATTAAATTGAATGCTATACTCCCTCACACTTATATTCCCTTGGTGGATATTCAGAAACTGATCTGCATGGGCCTCTCGGATCTCTAATGGCAGGTAATGGTCAAGAAATGCCTCTTTGAATTTTTCTTAGGTGGTTGAAGGTTCACTTATACCCTTAGATTGCTTCCAAGCTTCATACCACAATATAGCCACACCATACAGCCTATAGGTCGCTAACTCGACAGCTTCTGTACCACTCACATACATTACATCTAAAGTACGCTGAATCTGATCAATAAAACCTGGGGGTCTTCATTGGGATCGGACCCAGTGAAGGATGGAGGGTCCAAATTAAAAAAATCACGTATCCTTGTGCCAACTGCCCTATTTGTAACACCTGTACCCATAACTGGACCTTTCTGTCTTTGACATTGACCAGCAACTATACGGGTCACTAGTTGGACTGCATTTCTCAGATCCTGCACGGTAGCATCAAAGGTTGGTTCCGGAGGAAATTCCACCACTCTTGGGTTCATCAGTAACTGGAGGAGTTGGAGATGTCTATGACAAAGACTCCTCTTGAACCTCATCTCGTTGTCTCACCTGGCTGGGTATACTAACCACTACTTCTATTCCCTTCCCTTTACCATTGTTCTGCCTTGTTTCTGGCATGCTTGCTGTACAAAAGAATTTAGGAATTAGACATAATGCACCTATTACACTTGACTTTAGGGAACAATCTCTAGAATGGAAAGAAAGTAACAACTCCTAAATGCCACATAGCCTCCTGCTTATAAATGTGGTGCACAACACATCGATAAACAAGATTTTACATAGACACAACTTTGTAGACTCCCTAGGATGACCCGCTCTTAATACCATTTTTGTCACGCCCCAAAGTCCCGTTAGGGTGGACTAGCACCCATTGCCGATAAGGCTCGGGAGAACCAAACTGTGTCTATGCATTTTCTATACATACTATAAGGGATTTCTACGTCTGACATGCCTTTTAGAATATAAACAGTGATGACAAGCCAAGGAAATGCATATGACTAGGCCGTTGGGGCCCCAGTGTCTATAGTACGAGACATGACTTCACTTTGTTTTACATAGTCTACAAAGCCTCTAAATAAAGAAAAACATCTGGTAAGGGTCGGGACAGGCCCTGCCTCAACAAACTGTGCAAGGAAAACATGTAAGCTCTAGACATGTACAAAGCCCCGAAGCAACCTGGAGCTTGGTGACAACAGCTGAATATCCTGTACTCCTACTAGGGAGATCTACTAGCATCTGTACCTGCAGCATGAAATGCAGGTCCCCCACAAGAGACGTCAGTACGAGATAATGTACTGTGTATATAACGTAGGATATACTGTATATCAAGTAACAACGCAAATGAAACTGTACACTGGTGTAACATAAGAGACCACCTTTAGTTATACTGTGGGATTATGTACTTTATGTTCTTTATTTTACTTTACCTTTACTGTAAAATCTGTGCACAACTGTAAAACAAATAACCAAATGATCAGTGGTGAAACTATATTAGGTTCGTCCCTGGCTAGGTTTTACTTAACCCCTCGAGATACCCCCCGTGATAGGATCGTCCCTGGCTAGGTGCTATCTCTACCCCTCGGGCTATCACCTATCAAAAACTGTATATTTATCTTTCAGTTACCTTTGAGATGATTCTTTTGGTGGTCATAATATCGGAACTGTAGGACTGTATATGTAGCATATGACATGTAGATAATCATGTAAGATAATATGACAATGAAAAGGAGTACGTTACACAAATTATAAAATGCGTATGAAATGAACTCGTGAACTTTATCTAGTAACAAGAACTCATGTAACTTGGTATACAAGCATGGATGCAAATTTGAAAGTAGTATAGAAGTATGTGAACATGCCAAAGAATGGAGACACGGTTAATAGTTGTGTCGGAGTTGGCAAATGCCTTTATGTACCAAGAAGAGATCTATGCTTCATGCTAAGTGATACGAATTCAAGTAGCCTTACATACCATGTTGTATGACCTTGCTACTACCTCGAGATAGCCTTCCCTTCCTCCAAATACTTATCTACAACATAGTAGGTGATAAAACTAACATTAATAGCCAATTGATACACCTTGGCAGCCCAATTACATAACAAAACAACACACGGGCAGCAAGCATTTAATTAGCGACGTCAAGGCATTTCTTCAACCTTTTCACCTATAACCGTATTTTTGAACAACCATTCTCATGTACATGTCATATACATCTTGCTTAAGACCCTTAAAAGTCTTGCAAAAGCCCATAAAGCACATCACATGACATTACATAACAATTTTACACAACTTAAAAATGGACAGCATAACGCTACCTTCCTTTGCTACATTTCGACGTCGACAATCCTAAACCTATTCCAACATTAACCAAACTATTCCAGCAATATTTACACATACAAAAGCCTTGAACCAGTCCCAAAATAGTAGAGAATCAGTCATTAAGGACATGAGGAAATAGCCTTCTATCCAACAGTCCACAAGTTTCGAACAATATGACACTTAAGATTACACAATAAAGCGCGGTTGTTAAATGAAACCAAAATCAAGGCAGCAACCTTAGGGTGGTGTTTATAACTCAAACCATGTTAAGAACACCAAGTTTTATTTATAATGCAACCTAGAGCTTGGTAACAACAACTAGATGTCTTGTACTCCTACTGGGAGATCTACTAACACCTGTACCTGCAGCATGAAATGCAGGTCCCCCATAAGGGACATCTGTACGAGATAATGTACTGAATATGTAAGGTAAGAAATACTGTCTACGAAGTAACAACTCAAATGAAACTATGCACTAGTGTTAGATAATAAACCACCTTTAGTTGTATTGTGGGATCATGTACTTTATGTTCTTTTTATCATTTTACCTTTATTGTATAATCTGTGCACATCATATAATACAAATGACTAGCTGATCAGTGGTAAAACAATATCGAGATCGTCCCTGGCTAGATTCTTCCTTAACCCCTCGGGCTATCACCCATGATAGGATCGCCCCAGACTAGGTGATTCTTCCACCCCTCGAGCTACCACCCATCAATAAACAATATACTTTATGTTTCAATTACCTTTGAGGTGATTTTTTTGGTGGTCACAATATTGGAGCTGTAGGACTATTTCTTATGTAACATATGACATGTAGATAATCATACAAGACAATATGACAATAAAAAGAGTACGTTACATAAATAATGAAATGCGTATGAGATGAAATAACTCGTGAACTTTATTTGGCAAAAAGAACCTATGTAACTTTGTATCCATGTATGTATGCAGATTTGAAGGTGATTATGTATGGGCGAATATGAACATATGCAAGAGTGTAGATAAGTTAATAGTTGTATCGGAGTTGGTAAGCGCCTTTATGTGCCAAGGAAGGATCTATGTTTCATGCCAAACAATACGAAATTAAGTAGCCTTATATACCTCATTGTATGACCTTGTTACTACCTTGAAATAACCTTCCTTTCCTCCAAATATTTATCTATAATATATTAGGTGATAAAACTAGTATTAATAACAAATAGATACACCTTGGTAGCTCAATCACATAAAAAAACAATACATGGACCACAAGCGGGTATTTATAAACCTAAGCGTAATCTTTCAACCTTTCCGCCCCTAATCGTATTTTATAATACATATTATCATATACACATCATGTGCAGCCTGTGTTAGTGCTATAACAACCTTAAAATAGTTCACAAAGTACAGGACACTACAATTCTATGCAACATATAAATAGGAGGTATAACGTTATATCCCTTTGCTACATTACGACGTTGACGATTCCAAACCTTTACCAACTTTGACCAAACTGTTTCCACAACATTTATACATACAAACAGCCTTGAACTAGTCTCAGAATAGTAACAAATTAGTCATCAAGGACATGAGGCAATAGCCTTCCATCCATCAACCTACAAGTTTCAATCAACATTACACTTAAGATAGCACAATAAAACTCATTTGTTAAATGAAACCAAAATCAGGCTAGCAACCTTAGGATAATATCTATAACTCAAACCATGTTAGGAGCATCAACTTCTCTTCATAATATAACCCACAAACCATAGAGAAGTCATTAAAACAGAAGGCAAGTGTGCAATAAATTTCTAAACACATGTTGTCCAAATTTTCAGCACAAGCATAACTAGCATATACTTCTTGCCTTTCATGAAGCAACTATACTAAATACATAACTATAATTACTTACCTTTACATTCAAGATTTAGCCTTCCTTCAAGAACCCTAAAAACTTCCTTTAGCTGCTTTACAAAGCCAAGAAAGAAGAACAATAAAGTTTTGTGAAAGCTGAAATTTTTCAAGTCTAAGAGTGAATGAAATTTGCTGTTTGTAACCCCTTTTTAAAGGACTAATTGTGCTGACTTTCTTTTGACCTTTTGAACACCTAATACCATATATTATTAAGTTGCTTATGCAACATCTTGGCCATTACACTTGGGCCTAATTGGGTCTCAAAGTTGATAGGCTTGGGCTGACCATTTTCCAACTTTCTCTTCACTTAGTTTAGGACTAATTAGCCAAGTGGATTGTGGTGTACTTGGGCCCTTTTTATATTCTTCTTAGGCTGAGAATAAAGTCCATTTACGATGGTAAAACATGGGATAAAGTTATACCCTTAACACAAACTTTATTCATAATCAGACTTGGTCAAATTCGACGTCGAACCTCGTCTCCTTTAGCTAGCAATTTAAGTTAAGCTAGTAGGTGACTCACCCGTTAGCTTCTTAAGTCCTACAAGCACCTCAATTCTCTCACTTTGTTTAAGGCCATGATCTCGTCAATTCGACTTAAAACTTATTTACATTTGACCCTCTTCAGAGTTAGACATACATATCGCCCTTTCTTGGAGATTCAAGTACTTTTAAAAATTGGCGCTAATTTAACCAAATCATTTCATATTTCATTTGCATAGTACTAGTATTTTAAGATGTGGGGTGTTACACCCTTCCCCCCTTAGGGTCATTCATCCTCGAATGTTAGCACAATTGGATAGCTTAACCAAGTTTAATGCAATAAACTTTCAAACACACGTACCTATTATGGCCCCCAATTCTGGATGTTGAACTTCTTTAGCTTCAAATAAGTAAGGGTATTTTGATTTCATCGCATCCTCAACCTCACATGTTATTTCTTCTGCTTGTTGGTTTCCCCAAAGTACTTTTACTGAAGCTATTTCTTTATTTCTTAACTTCTCAACTTGACGATCTAGAATAGCAACAGGTACCTCTTCACAGGTGAGATCTTCTATAACCTGTACATCCTCAATAGGAGTGATACAAGATGAGTGACCTATGCATTTTCGAAGCATTGAGACATGAAAAACTGGATGAACCATTGAAAGCTCTTGGGGTAGCTCTAGGTCATATGCAACCTGCCCGAACCTCTTAATAATCTGATATGACCCTATATAATGTGGGCTCAGTTTTCCTTTCTTACCAAATCTCATAACTCCTTTCATTGGTGACACCTTTAAAAATACCCAATCTCCTACTAAGAATTCTAGTCCTCTCCTTCTAGCATCTGCATATGATTTGTGATGACTTTGGGTTGTTTCTAGCCACTGTTGTATTACCTTAGCTTTTTCCATGGTTTGTTGTACTGGAGCTGACCCAAGCAAGGTGGTTTCACCCACTTCAAACTATCCAATTGGCGATTTACATTTCCTCCCATATAAAGCTTCATAGGGTGCCATCTTGATACTCGCGTGGTAGCTATTATTATTGGAAAATTCAATAAGCGGTAAATGGTCTACCCAACTACCTTTAAAGTCTAATGCACAAGCTCGCAACATATCTTCAAGTGTCTGAATGATGCGTTCTGCTTGACCGTCTATTTGAGGGTGGAAAGCTATACTCAAATTCACTTGTGTCCCTAAACTCCTTTGCAAGGACTTCCAAAACTTTGCAGTGAATTGAGCTCCGCGGTAAGATATAATGGAGACTGGAACCCCATGTAGCCTGACTATCTTTTTAAGGTATAGCTTGGCATACTCTTTAGCTGTATAATTACTCTTGACTGGTAAGAAGTGTGCTGACTTTGTGAGTCTATCAACTATTACCTATATGGAGTCAAACTTCTGAAATAAGCGAGGCAAACTGGTACCAAATTCCATATTGATCATATCCCACTTCCATGTTGGAAGCTCTATGCATTGCATATGACCCCCTGGCTTTTTGGTGTTCTACTTTCACCTGTTGGCAATTTGGACACTGAGCCACAAGTTCTGTAAGGTCCTTCTTCAAGCCTCCCCACCAGTATTCATGATTGCCTTATGACTCAGAGCATCGACTACCACATTTGCCTTCACTGGATGGTACAGTATATCGACGTCATAATTCTTTATTAGCTCTAACCACCTCCGCTGTCTTAAATTTAGGTCTTTCTGCTTAAAGATGTATTGTAGGCACTTATGATCAGTATATATGTCAATGTGAACCCCGTACAAATAATGGTGCCATATTTTCAAAGCAAATACAACTGCTGCTAGCTCAAGATCATGAGTTGGGTAGTTTTTCTCATCTGGTCATAGCTGTCTAGACGCATAAGCAATTACTCTACCTTGTTGTCTCAGTACACATCCTAAGCCAATTCCTGAAGTATCGCAATACACTGCATATCCCTTGATGCCTTCTAGAAGTACTAGCATAGGTGCAGAAGTTAGCTTATTTTTCGGCTCCTAGAAGCTCCTTTCACATGCATCATTCTATTGGAACTTGGTCGCCATATGTGTCAACTTTGTTAGAGGTGCAAAAATAGAAGAAAAACCTTCGACAAACCTCCTGTAATAACCTGCCAAACCTAGGAAGCTCCGAACTTCCGTGGGTGTCGTTGGTCTTGGCCAACCTTTCACAACCTCTATCTTTTGTGAATCAACCCTTATCTTTTGTGAATCAACCTTTCACAACCTCTATCTTTTGTGAATCAACCTTTCACAATATGACCCAAGAATGCCACTGATTTTAGCCAAAATTCACATTTAGAAAACTTGGCATACAACTGTCGATCACGAAGAACCTGTAGCACCTGTCGTAAGTGATTTGCATGGTCCTCTTCTAATCTTGAATATACCAAAATGTCATCTATGAATACTATCATGAACATATCCAAAAATGGTTTAAATACCTTGTCATCAGATCCATAAAAAACTACTTGTGCATTTGTTAGCCTAAATGACATAACAAGAAATTCAAAGTGACCATAACGTGTTCTGAAAGTAGTCTTAGGTATATCTTCCTCCTTCACCCTCACTTGGTGATAACCTGATCTCATATCAACTTTTGAAAAGCATTTGTCACCTTGTAACTGATCAAATAAATCATCAATCCTGGGGAGGGGGTATTTATTCTTAATTATCACCCTATTCAATTGTCGATAGTCGATACACATTCTCAAGGTGCTATCCTTTTACGTACAAATAACACTGGTGCACCCCAAGGGGACACACTAGGTCTTATAAAGCCCTTCTCCAATAAGTCTTTTAACTACTCTTTTAATTCATGTAACTCTGCTGGGGCCATTCTATATGGAGGGATGGAAATAGGTTGACTGCCTGGAAGTAAGTCAATACCAAAATCTATTTCTCGCTCTGGAGGTAAGCCTGGGAGTTCTTCAGGGAACACATTAACAAATTCATTCACTACTGGAACTGATTGAAGAGTTGGTGATTCTACCTCCGTATCCCTCACTCTAACTAAATAACATATATACCCCTTAGCTATCATCTTTTTGGCCTTATAATAAGAGATAAATTTACTCTTTGGCGCCCCAATATTGCCTTCCCATTCAAGAACTGCCTCATTTGGAAAGTGGAAGCACACTCTCTTATTTCAGCAATCTACGGTGGCATAGCAAGAAGATAATCAATCCATACCCATATTAACATCAAATTCTACCTTTTCTAGCTCAATAAGGTAAGCATATGTGTCACGATCACAAACAGTTATTTCACAGTCGTAATAAACCCTTTTAGCCATAATAGATTCACCGGTTGGTGTAGACACTTCAAATGATTTGTTCAATAATTTGGGTGTTCTCTTAAGCTTCCCAGCATCTAATGGAGTGATATATGATAGTGTAGAACTAGGGTCAATTAATGCATATACATTATGTGAAAAAATGGACAATATACCTGTGACCACATCGAGTGAAGCTTCCAAATTTTGCTGACTCCCAGAGTATAAGTGCGATTCTGGACTCCGCTAGAGCTAGCTGCCCCTCTAACACCTCTACCACTACCCATAGGTGCTTGTTGGCCCCTATTTAATGGAGGAACCGACGATGATGATGTAACAACTGACCTAGTAGATTATGTTATCCCACCCACACATCTCCTCGGGCAATCTCTCATCATGTGCCCTGACACGCCAGACCAATAACAAACATCTGTCCCAATACAAAAAATACCCAAATGACTCCTTGCACACTATTTACAAGGCTTGCTAGGAGTCATTGGTTGGCCTGCCGAATATCCTGTTGTCCGTATACCTTGTCTCTCACCTCGTTGACCAAATTGATTACTTCTAGCCCCTTGAAGTTGTGGTGGACTACTAGCTGCAGAATAGGAGGATGATGACCTAGGTGGTCTATTATAAAATCGAGGTCTAAACTCACCTTGGGATGGTGTAGACTACCCTGTAGATCTGGCCTTTTGGCCTGCCCCCTTTCCAACTCTTGTGTCCTTCTTCTCTGCCTCTGGTCCTCCAATTTCTGTATAAAAGCCTGCATCCTCGCTATGTCTATATCTTTATTCAAGGAAGTAATGGTGCAGTCTCTGACCAGTTACATATCCAGTCTATCCATATATTGATGAACTCTATCTACCATAGTAGCAACTACATTAGTAGCATACCTTGCCAGGGAATTAAATTGAAGGCTATACTCCCTCACGCTCATATTCCCCTGGTGGAGATTTAAGAACTGATCTGCATGGGCTTCTCGGATCTCTAATGGCAAGAAATGGTCAAGAAATGCCTCTTTAAATACTTTCCAGGTAGTTGGGAGTGCATCTATACCCTTAGATTGCTTTTAAGCTTCATACCACAATATAGCCACACCCTTCAACCTATATGTCGCTAAGTCAACAACTTCTATACCTCTTACATGCATAATATCTAAAGTGCGCTGAATCTGATCAATAAAATCTTGGGAATGTTCATTAGGATCTGACCCCGTAAAGGATGGAGGGTCCAAATTAAGAAAATCATGTATCCTCGTGCCTGCTGCCCTATTCGCACCACCTGTATCAATAACTGGTCCTTCCTGTCTTTGACCTTGGCCAACCACTATACGGGTCAATAGTTGGACTGCATTTCTCAAATCCTGCATGATAGCATCAATAGGTGGTTCTGGGGAAATTTCACTACTTCTGGGTTTATCAGGAGCTGGAGGAGTTGGAGATGTCTTTGATAGAGACTCCTCTTGAACCTCATTTCGTTGTCTCACCTGACTGGGTAAACCAACCACCACTTCTATTCTCTTTCCTTCACCTTTCTTTTGCCTGGTTTCTGGCATACTTGCTGTACAAAACAATTTAGGGGTTAGACACAATCCACCTATTACACTTAGCTCTATGGCATGATCTAAAGAATGAAAAGAAAGCAACCACTCCTAAATGCCATGTAGCCTCCTGTTTATAAATATGGTGCACAACACATTGATAAACAAGACTTTACATAGACACAGCTTTGTAGACTCCCTAGGATGACCCGTTCTGATACTACTTCTGTCATGCCCAAAGTCCCGTTAGGGCGGACTGGCACCCGTTGCCGATAAGGCTCGGGAGAACCAACCTGTGCTATGCGCTTTCTATACATATTATAAGGGATTTCTACATTTGACATGCCTTTACCAAAGTAAACAGTGATACAAGCTAAAAGGAAATACATATGACTAGGCCATTGGGGCCACGGTGTTTAAAGTACGAGACATGACCACACTTTAATTTATATAGTCTACAAAGCCTCTAGATAAGGGAAAGTATCTGATAAGGGTTGGGACAGGCCCTGCCTCGACTATCTGTACAATACGAAAATATAAGTTCTAGACACAAAGCTCCGAAGCAACCTATAGCTTGGTAACAGCAACTGGATGTCCTGTACTCCTACTGGGGAGATCTACTAGCACCTGTATCGGCATCATGAACTGCAGGTCCCCCGTAAGCGATGGCAGTATGAGATAATATACTGAATATGTAAGGCAGGAAATATAGTATACGAAGTAATAGCTCAAATGAAACCATGCACTGGTGTGAGATAATAGACCACCTTTAGTTGTACTGTGGGATCATATACTTTATGTTCTTTTATATCACTTTACTTTACTATATAATCTGTGCATAGCATGTAATACAAATGACCAGCTGATTAGTGATAAAACTGTATTGGGATCGTCCCTAGCTAGGTTCTTCCTTAACCCCTCGGGCTACCACCCATGATAGGATCGTCCCTGGCTAGGTGATTCTTCCACCCCCGGGCTACTACCCATCAATAAACAATACACTTTATCTTTCAATTACCTTTGAGATGTTTCTTTTGGTGGTCACAATATTGGAGCTGTAGGACTGTAGATGTAACAAGTGACATGTAGATAATCATACAAGATAATATGACAATGAAAAGAGTATGTTACATAAATAATGAAATGTCTATGAGATAAAATAACTCGTGAACTTGATTTGGCAAAAAGAACCCATGTAACTTGGTATCCATGTATGTATGCAGATTTGAAGGTGACTATGTATGTGAACATGTGCAAGAGTGTAGACATAAGTAATAGTTGTGTCGGAGTTGGTAAGCGCCTTTATGTGCTAAGGAAGGATCTATGTTTCATGCCAAACGATACGAAATCAAGTAGCCTTACATACCTCGTTACTACCTCGAAATAACCTTCCTTTCCTCCAAATATTTATGTACAACATAGTAGATGATAAAACTAGTATTAATAGCCAATAGATACACCTTGGCAGCCCATTCACATAAAAAAACAACACACGGGCAGCAAGTGGGTATTTATAAACCCGAGCATATTCTTTCAACCTTTCCGCTCCAAATCGTATTTTCTAATACATATGATACACATCATGTGCAACCTATTTTAGTGTTACAAAAGCCTTACAATAGTCCATAAAGCACAGGACACAACAATTCTACGCAACATATAAATAGGCGGCATAACGTTACGTCCCTTTGCTATATTACGACGTTGACGATTCCAAAATTTTACCAACTTCAACCAAACTGTTTCTACAACATTTATACATACAAACAGCCTTGAACTAGTCTCAGAACAGTAACAAATCACTCATTAAGGACGTGAGGCAATAGCCTTCCATCTATCAGCCCATAAGTTCCAATCAACATTACACTTAAGAAAGCACAATAAAACTCATTTGTTAAATGAAATCAAAATCAGGGCAGAAACCTTAAGGTAATATCTATAACTCAAACCATATTAAGAACATCAATTTCTCTTCATAATACAGCCCACAAATCATAGAGAAGTCACTAAATAAAAGGCAAGTGTGCAACAACTTTCTAAACACATGCTGTCCACATTTTCTGCACAAGCATAACTAGCATATACTTCTTGTCTTTCATGAGAAACTATACTAAATACACAACTATAATTACTTACCTTTGCCTTCAAGATTCAGCCTTCCTTCAAGAATCCTAGAAACTTCTTTTAGCTGCTTTACAAAGCCAAGAAAGCAGAACAATACTGTTTTGTGAAAGCTGAAATTTTCCAAGTCTAAGACTGATGAAATTTGCTGTTTATAACCCCTTTTGAAAGGACTAATTGTGTCGACTTTCTTTTGAAGTTTTGACCACCTAATACTACATATTATTAAGCTGGTTATGCAGCAGCTTGGCCCTTACACTTGGGCCTAATTGGGTCTCAAAGTTGATGGGCTTGGGCTGACCATTTTCCAACTTTCTCTTCACTTAGTTTGGGCCCAATTAGCCAAGTGGGTTGTGGTACTTAGGACCTTTTTATATTCTTATTGGGCTGAGAATAAAATCCATTTACGATGTTAAAACATGGGCTAAAGTTATACCCTTAACATGGACTTTATTCATAATCGGACTTGGTCAAATTTGACGTCGAACCTCGTCTCCATTTAGCTATCAATTTAAGCTAAGCAAGTAAGTGACTCACCTATTAGCTTCTTAAGTCCTACAAGCACCTCAATTCTCTCAGTTTGTTTAAGGCCGTGATCTCCTCAATTTGACTTAAAACTTATTTACATTCGACCCTCTTCAGCGTTAGACATACATATCACCCTTTATTGGAGATTCAAGCACTTTTAAAAATTGGCGCTAATTTGACCAAATCATTTCATGTTTCATTTGCATAGTACTAGTATTATAAGATGTGAGGTGTTACACATACTTAGTAGATTCCAAGTACTAACACATAGTTTTTGCCTACATGATCTAACCATATAATGTTCGGAGCTCCTATCCACCCACTTCCCTGTGTCTAGTACGACCTATTGAGGACTTGCTTGTGCTGAGTCCTCCATTCCGAGAAAAACACCTATTTTCTATCTTGCTCATGTTAAGACATTATTATCTTGTTACTTTAGTTATGAGGGTAAGCCCCAGGACATGTCTTGACCCCTGTCCCACTATGATTAGAGGTTTTTTTTGATGACATGATGTTGATGATCTATGCGATGCTTATGCAGCTATAGAGACTTCCTCTTAGTCCTTATCCTAAGTTTTGTTGTTTCTTGCGGTGTATTGGCATGCTAGTAAAAGTCTGAAGTCCCTACTTCCCTAAAGTACATCCCATGCCCTCTCTCCCTTAGATTTACTTACTATGATTGAATGGTGAAATTTCTTTATCCTTTGTCCCCATAGAGTACGTCCTAAGTCCCAAATCTGCTTAGTACTAATTGTTGATGATTGGTCCATGCTTTTTAACCAAGGATGAACTTATATATGCTATGAGTCTAGTTTGGTATACCCTCGAGTTCCCATTCGCCATGTTGCACCTAGGCCCTAGGCTTGAGTCGTGACATTAGAACTTTGCATGTCATAATCTATGTGGATCCACTAGCAACCCAGGTTGGGAATCATAAATCTTATGGTGGCACGTCTCTATGGGACAATGGGATTTAGTATTATGGGCCATGCACGACTACAGGTGTGCCCCAATCCTAAGGTCCTCTCGGTGCAAAGTCATCATCCCAGAATACATAATGTAGACATGAATCATACTTGTCATAAATAATCATAATCATACTTTTCACATAATCATAAGCTTGACCAAAATCTCATTGAAAATAAATTCACACATAGGAGTAGCTCTTTCCATACTAAGTATAAAGTGGGAGATGAGTTACGATCATCAGTCCACTAATCATAAATAGTGTAAAGTGGGAGGTGGCCTCCCACATCAGTACACTATCCATAGGAGTGTAAAGTGGAGGTCCACTCCCATCATCAGTACACACTTCATTAACATACAAGGGTCCTCGATCACCTTTCAAGATCCTAAGTCTCCCCTAGGGATCTTCGATCACCTTCAAGGATCTTAAATATCCTATTATTAAGCTTCCTTGAAAACTTATAAATGCATAATCATGATCATATGATGTAAAGTAGGAGGATATAATGGGTTCGCATTCAATAACCTTAAAATCATGATAGTAAGATCGATTCATGCATATCCATAGAATTGAAGATCATTTGAATAAAAATTCAAGGGACCCAATCATAATTTCTTTGAATATCAAGAGCATACTTAAGAAAATTCATATAGGTCATGTAACCATTAAATTTGAAGTACTTCATACATATTTAGTTTATAAATGAAATCAATATCATAATATGACCATTTGAAATCAAGTTCATGAAAAGTCTCATCTTCATGCTTGAAATTAATGACTAATGATGAAAATAGGTTGGGCTTCATCAGTGAAAGGTACCCATAGATGAAAATGCACATACCTTGATGAATAATGTAGAAGAATTATGATAAACATTGCTTGAACTTGTTAGGTCTTCAATGGATTTCCTAGCTTGAAAATGAAGAGAGCATTGAGAGAGTTTTTGGAGAGTTTATTTGGTGACTTGATGTTTGAAGTGTGAGTGAAAGACTTTGGATAGGTTAGGGTAGTAATGAAAGGGTAATTTAGTCCAAAAACCATCCAAAAGTGGAATTAGGAAAAAGTCCCAAATGCCTTTACAAATTCTAAAATTCAACTAGATGAACCTTTGCATGAAAGGCCCACCACAACTCATGGTAGAGGTTGTGGTAGGATACCTTGGAAAAATTTTGGAAGCCCTTCTATTCACGGGACCCACCACAGCCCGTGAAGGACACCATGATCCATGAAGGGTCTGGCAATAGGAGCCTTAAGCTTTTGGGCAATATGGTCCTCACCACAGCCAGTGGTGCACACTACGACCTTTTGGAGGGTGCAGTGGTGGGTACCTAGTGCCAAAAGTGAAATGTTTTGGGGAAACTCCTTGAAACATCGATTTGTGACCTATTGAATTTTGGGACCTTATAATAAAATAATATATGAAAAAAAGTATACAGTCAATACTATAAAATGTACTAAGTGTAATGAATATGCAACAATATAATAATCATAATAACTCTAAAAACTGATGATGTAATAATGATGTGCTGCCAAAATACAACACTTTTGATGCTTAAAACTTAGGATTTTTTGTGTTCTCAATGCAACTTTAGTTGTTTTTATGTGTTTTTGTATTTTGATTTGCAGGATTATGAGTTGGCCATGATTTGGGGAAAATTACAAAAGTTGCTAGTTTTTACTATTGTACGAGACCTTATACGAGTCATAGAGCATTCTACGAGTCGTAGAGGTATTTCAAGAGGAATTCTAGTGAGGGTCCAAGTTTGTGAAGTTAATTCTATGAACATGTAGACGAGTCGCGGAGCAGTTTACAAGTCATAGAAAACCTTTCATGCCCTGAGGATCAGGGAAGTGGACTTGCAGGTAATTCATCAGACAAAACCCCTTTATAGGTCGTAAATCACTTTATAAGCCTTGAAGGGGTAATATAGAAGAGAAGTCCAAAATTCCAGTAGCTGATTACGAGACCCCGACTACAAGTCGTAGAAGACACTATGAGTTGTAGAGTGCTTGCTAGAGTTTACCAACTAGCTTTCCTAATTTGTTTAGGACTTGCTTTTAATTATTATAAATAGGTTTAGGTTATTTTTCATAAGTAGTAGTCAGTTCACGTCAGTTTATAGTAGATTTAGGTTTTGTGATCAAAGAACTCAATATTCTAAGAGAGAAAATTGTGAGAGTCTTTGAAACAATTGTGGAATTCAATCTTCAAGCTTGAGACTTTAGATTTGCTTGTTCTTAATTCAATTGTGCAAGTGTTTAATTATATCTTCTAAATTCATAATATCTTCATCTACATGTAGCATAAGTAGCTAAATCCACAACTATGGTTGTGAGAACCATTAAGAACTAACAAAGTAAAACTGGATAATTCACTATTCTTGGAAGGTGTATATGCATGTATTAATTAACTCTCTTTGTTTTGCATATTTTCTGATGGTGACCAACATTAGAACTCGCCTAGTGTTGCTGATAGACCAAGATAGTAATAATAGGAAAAGGGATTAATTAACAAGATTCGATTGTTGTATTATCGTCTAATCAACCAAACTGGGCTAAGGGGAGGTTGTACTGGGACTTATAGGTAATGGTTAGTACTGCACACTATGGAGATGGGCCAAGTCGCATAGTGAAATTCGCCTCTCACCTTTGACCAAAGGATTTGGTGAACTTAAATTACTATCCTTCATGCTATACACTAGACAAAAATTAGGTTATCCAGGGATACTGGGTTGGGGAATCATGGGGCACACAATAACCTACTTGCTCTCTATTATTGCTTTTTCTCTCGTGATAGTTAGTTTATTTTTCACATTGATTATTGCAACCCCTCGGGGGAATTGAGTTGGTTAATTACTCTGATTGCATATTGGTGAATTTGTCTTGAGTCTACGTATTCCCTGTGGGTTCAACCCTAACCTTGGTTAGGTTTTATTTCTTGACACCAACCGCTTTATCCTCTAAAACGGAGGTATAACTTGGGCAACATCAAGATTTTGGCACCGTTGCCGGAGAATACAGCTAGACTTAGTAAATTCACTAGTTATTCGAGTGTTAATCCTTAGTTCCCTTTATTTAACTTTTATTTTTGTTTTTGTTCTTCACAGGGTATACGAGTAGTGTATGCCCAACACTCAGAGTCAAGGCAAGCCCCTAACTCCATTTAATATTTAGATACACAAAACCACAATAAGAATGGCCCAAGACAACGCAAATAACGTGGCCAATGCAACCATGAATAGTAACAATAATGAAGAGGATCAGAATGGCCCAACACAGCCTCAAGACGTCAATGTCAATGCTTACCAGTGGAATCAGTATAGGTTGAACCCCATGGCTATGGATGTGACTAGAGCTATTGTATTGCCACCACTATTGGTAGACACAAAGTTCATAGTCTCTAGCGGGTTACTTCAGATGTTGCAGAACCGTGGGCTATTTGCGGACTTACCATTGGAGGATCCACATAATCACTTGCACAATGTGGCATTTATTTGTAAGAGTGTGGTGGGGACAAAGATTTATCTATGTATGCTGTAAAACTTTGTGTCTTCCCATTGTATCTTATGGGAAATGCTATGTTGTGTCTATCTTTGCTCCCACAAAGTTCAATCACCAACTGGGTAGACTTGCAAAAGGCCTTTTTGGAGAGGTACTTCCCTAGATTGAATAAGCTCAAGTTAAAGGATCAGATTTACAACTTCGAGCAACTTTCTGGGGACTCGATAAGCACTACTTGGGAGCTATTTACTAAATGCCTGAGGAGCATCCCTGACCATAATATAGTTAATGACACCTTGGTGGAGATCTTCTACCGTGCCCTTGATTAGAATAGTCAGGCCTATGCTGACACTATCATGGGGGCCATGGTTCTAGATCAACGATTTGCAAGTATTGCAGAACGTATGGAGAAAGTGATCAACACAAGTTGTGCATGGGGGTAACAGCACATAGCTTCCACAAAGAGTTCATATGATGTCAGTGTGTGGTCAGAGCAAGCCAAAATTAATGAAGAAATTATGAAGCAACTTGTGCAGCTTCGCACAAGCATGGATGTGGTAATAAAGCAGATCCAAGAAATAGTGAATGCAGGAGTCCACCAACCCCCACGTGCACCCATGTACGAGGAGCCATACTATGAGGAAGACACATGTTTTGTGAATGATCAGACGGGGGTTTCTGGACCAACGCCCAATGGTCCAATTAGGACTATTGGCGCCAAGGTCAAGGAAACCAAGGTTGAAACTTTAGCAGAGATGGAGCTTGCAGGGACAACTCCAGAGGTTATTATGATAGAAACAAGGGCCCAGATGCAGATTGGGGTCGTAGAGAAGGCATTAAATATGGTCCTTATGTGCCACCACACAACCGCGACATAGTGTAGGCAATTCCAGAATTGAGGAGATGTTTGATCGCCTGTTGAAGAAGGCTGAGACACAGGATGAGACCCTACGGGGCATGAAAACAAAATATCTAGTATCAATCAAAAGATAGAGTCTCATTCTGTGGTATTAAACAGCTGGAACACAGTTTCGTCAAGTGTCAACTCAGTTGAATCAACATCAGAGGGGTACACTGCTTTGTAATACAGTTTAAAATCTAAAAAATAAAGGGTAGTGTATGGAGATCACCACTCAGGGTGGAAAGAGCACAATTGACCCTCTTATGCTGGTTGATATAGAGGATGTTCGTGAGAAGATGGTTGCAGCAAAAGATGCAGATGAAGGAGATGATCGTGGCAAGGATGGGGTGAGTGAAGTACTGAAGCACCACAGAGGTTCAAGCCCTTCCCTAGGCCTCCTCCTCCTTTCCTTTAGAGACTCAAAAAGAGGGAAGAGGAAGGCAAGTTCAAGCACTTTGTCTCTATTCTAAAGAAGCTATCTATCCACATCTTTCTCGTCGAGGCTTTGGAGAAAATGATAGGCTATGGGAAGTATATGAAGGACTTGGTTACCAAAAAGTGCACGGTGAGCCAAAGCTTTCTCAAGAGCTTCAACTTTGTAGTGCTATCACTACAAAGTCCTTGGTTCTAAAGCACGAAGATCCATGTACTTTCACCATACCTTGCACTATAGGAGATGTGGAGTTCGCAAGGGCACGATGTGATTTAGGTGCCAGTATCAATCTGATGCCCCTTACGGTCTACAGAAAGCTTGGATTAGGAGCCCCTACTCCAAACTAGCATGCGATTGTTAATGGCAGAGCAAATAGTGAATATGCCTGTGGGGGATACTCTATGATGTGCTAGTTAAAGTGGAAAATGCATATTTCCCACGAACTTTGTAATTCTAGATTGCGAAGTTGACTTCGATGTCCAATCATCTTGGAAAGACCATTCCTAGCCACTGGGCAAGCCCTAGTGGATTTTGATGTCCCCCAATTTACGCCTCCTTTTAGAGGATAAAGGGGTTGTTGTCAAGATATAAAGCCTAACAACGGTTAGGATCGAACCCAAGGGAATACGTAGACTCAAAGGAAATTCATCAATAAGCAATTCAAGCAATTAACCAACTCAATTCCCCGAAGGGATGGGGGACGGGTTTGCATTATTCAACAAGAAAATAAACTAAACTATCACTAGAGATAATCAATGGTGGATAGCAAATAGGGTACTGTATTCCCCATGATTCCCCAGTTTAGTATCCTCGGACAAACCAATTCAAATCTTGTGTATAGCATGCAGGATAGTAATTTAAGTTCTCCAATCCCTTTGGTCTAGGTGAGAGGTGAATTTCACTATGTGACTTGGCCCATCTCCATAGTGTGCAATACTAACCATTACCTATAGTCCTAGTCAACCTCCCCTTGGTCTAGTTCAGTTGATTAGACGAGAATACATCATCGAATCCTGTTAGTCAATCTCTTATCCTATTCATTACTACCTGGATTGGGAAGGTAACACTAGGCAAGTTCTAATATTGGTCATCACTAGAAAACATGCAAAATGAAGAAAATTGATTAATCCATGCAATTACCCAATCAAAGAATTGCAAAATATTTGGTTCTACTTTCTTAGATCTTCATCGTTCCCACAACCCTAGTTGTGGATTTAGCTACTCATGCTATGGGTAGATGAAGAAAATATGAATTGAGAAAATATAGTTAAACACTTACCCAATTGAATTGAGAATCAAGCAAATCTAATATTGATTGAGAATCACAAGATGTAAGATAAATTTAATTCACTAGTGTATTCTCAAACCAAATATTGAGGTCTCCAAGTACGAAACCCTAAAAGTGCTCTCTAATGATGTTCTCTGTTGTACTCTTTTGAAAAATAACCTAAAAAGTACTATTTATAGTAATTACAATTAAGTCTCTAAAAAATAGAAAAACTGGTTAGCGACTTTCTACGAAAGGTCCTTACAACTCATAAAGTGGTTTACGAGTCGTAATCGGTGTCTCATATTCAACTCTTGAGATCTTGGACTTTCACTTCTACGAATCCACTTTACGAGTTGTAGACTGATTCAAGACTCATATGTCTCTCTCGTTGTCTTCATCTACAACACATGGTCCTTCACTGGAAATCTTCACAAAACCTCTCTATATGACTCATAAAGTGATCCATGACTCGTATGGCTGAACTTCAGATCTCATCCTTCACTGGAATTTGTCATAGAACTACCTCTATGACTCGTAGACTGCTCTACGACTCATAGAGGGTCTTATAAAACACCTAAAACCAGAAAGCTCTGCAATTTTTGCTCAAAGTCATGCCAACCTGCTTTGCTGCAAAATTAAACACTAAAACACATAAAAACCATAAATGTTGCATTGAGAACACACAAGATTCTAAGTTTTAAGCATCAAATGTTCTACATTTTGATAGCACATCAACACTCTCAACTTAAAATTGTTGCTTGTCCTTAAGCAATGACTCAATCTACATAGACAATACAGCAACACAAATGGCATATACCACATACAATTCAACTCAGGCACACACAAACTTTTCAAAATAGGATCAGATAGCTATTTAACAAACTGAAGTATATTGGTGCATCTGCAAACACAGCTATGACAAGCAAGGGAATATCTATGGTCCACAATCACTGAACAAGTAAAATGCTAACAATGCAATGAAAGTGTCCTCACAGAAAGAAGTCCCAAATAAAACACTCAATGATGATTTCAAAATTAACCATGGGACTGTGCAAACACACTCACTCTCACAAAAGATATTCATGCATAATGACTAATACCATAGGCTTGCCCCTATACTCATGACTCAGACTTTCAACTAATTGGACTAGGATCACTTCAGAACTTACTAGGCTTGCAATGTGGGCTCAAAGGGCTTTGGTATGACATTTTGGGAAAATAATGACTAAAGGCCATCCTTGAACTACGTTTTTCATCACTTTTACCTTATTCTCTCTTTTTCCACATTCAAGCTTTTTCGAGTATTTTTTTGCTCATTTTTTAGCTTTTGCTTCATTTTTACACTTCATTTTGCTTTTTTTTTCTTTTTAAATCTCAATATAAGACATCTTTTCTTTTTCTTGAACGTGGTACATGATTTTCTTCTTTTTCTCCTCATTCCCAGCTCACCACCTTATTTGTGATTTTACCCCTATACAAGTCACCCTCGACTTAGGCTTTTAGCCTGTATTAAAGTACATATATCTATTCCTCGAACCAAGGCCACTTTTGGTAGCAACTCTCAACTTAGACTTTTTACCTCAATCAAGGTTCATGGTGCTCAAGGATAGACCAGGGCCAATTTCAAGGTTTATCACTAGACAAGCTAAGATAATTAGGAATTTAAAAAGAATTGGTTCATGCAAGGCTCAAATATTTAGAACAAGGGATTAAACTTCATTTGGTTGGTCATTTTAGGCTAAAGTGGACTAACTAAAGAATAAAAGCCTAAGATCCCTCCCAATCTATTTAATCTACAATCTAGCTTAGGGTAATAGTGCAAGTTCTGAATTAGCACAAAATACATGAATCTGACAAAATAAGTTAACACTCACATGGCATTATATACATTATCAACAAGAGACTCATAGATCATGCTTCACATCTCAATTACCCTCACTTATCAGAACAAATATTGCCAAATACCTAAACATGCATGGTTACTATCAAACTACTAATCAAAACTTTTTTTGGTGGGTACTATTATTTAAAACAAAACATAAAAATATATTCTATGCCATAAGTTTTAGTACTATATGCTACAAATATAATCTAAACATCCTAAACGTGTCGGTTCAAAAAAATTAAATATCCACTAGGAAAAACACCATAGGAAAGAAAACCTCGGGATCAAAATTTGGGTAGTTACGGACCATAAGCTACTCAGACTTCACTAAGTCCCATAACTACCCGCACCCCATTGTAAAAAATGTGCATTGTCCCCATGCACAAAATCAATCAAAAATAGATTATAGGGGTCCAAAAAAATATACCTAGGCACCTAAGCACTATGTTCCACCTTAGGTTGATTCCCAAGCAGACCTGATTTATTGTCGCGGTATGATATAGCTGTCATGAGTACTAAGGCTTCCTCAATATACCATTCTTCAACCGTGTTGATCTCTTTCACATTTCCAAGGTATGGCTTGACTCTCTGGCTATTTACTCTGAAAGTACCTCTATTTTGTCTCTCCAATTCAATGGCCGCATGATCAAAGACACATATGTTGTGCTGTCAAAATATAACACATTTGATGCCTAAAATAAGGAATTTTGTGATTTGTTAATGCAACGTTTTATGATTTTTATGTGTTTTCGTGTTGTTATTGCAGAAAATGTAGGTTGGCATGATTTTGGAAGAAAATTATGGATTTTGCTGAAATACAGGACATGCGAGCTCGGCGACGATTCATATGCTGATCTTGTAGTATGAAACAGAGATCAAAAATAAAAAATCTACTAAGTGGAGGCCAACCTATGATCATAGGTCTCTCCACGACTCGTATAGGTAGATTCATAATAGGAAACAGGGAGCCAAAACTTTGGACAAAAACTGAAGGCCTAGACTACGAGAGGAGCATACGAGTCATAGCCCAAACTACGACTCGAACCAGTGGGTCATACCAATTGAGTCCAAAATGAAAAAAACCTGATACAAGACCCCAATTACGACTCATAGGTCACACTACGAGTCATACCTGGGAGGCATACCTGCTGGCGGCTGCTTTTTTGTGTAATTTTTAGGGTTAAATGTGTAACTACTTTAAATACTTTAAATTAGGGTTTTATTGTAGAGATTTGAAAATTCCAGAACATTGAACATCACCTTTGAATATTCTCTAGAACTTTTTAGGGTTTTAGGATAGATTTGCATTTTCTCTTAGAAAACTCACTTTTGGTGATGCAAATCCTATATTGTATTCATTCTTAATCTATCAAGCTTGTGGTTTGCAAGTTGTGGTGGTATCATTCTTCATTGCTTTGGGTAAAACTCTCAACTATGTCATGTATTTGAATTTTTGATGGTTTTGCTTTAGCCATGAGTAGCTATGCACCCACAACTTGGGGTTGTGGGAACCATGGGTAGTTGACTTGAGATGAGCTATATTTATTGCATTTCTATGATTAGGGTTTAGCATATATTGTTTATTTCCCTTTGTTTTGATTATTTTTTGGTGGTGGCCAACACCAAACCCGGCCTACTATCACAATCCCGACTAAGATAGTGACAAATAGGAAAAGGGAAGTAAATGACAGGATTCGATTAATGTGGTCTCATCTAATCAACCAAACCTGACTGAGGGGAGGTTGACTGGGACAACGGGTAATGATTAGTTAGCACACCATGGTTTCCGACTACACCCATGGTGAAATTCGACGTTCACCTTCACAAGAGGGTTGGAAGAACCTAAGTTACCATCCTGCATATAAATTTCCAATTGTAGTAAGGTTGTCTAGGCTAATTGAGTCAACGAGCCACGGGGAACACAATTTCAAAGTTGTCCCTAAAATTGAGTGTTTCCTCACGTAGTAGTATAGTATTCATTTTACTTTTGTTTTCAAATCACAAACGGCACGGCCTGCCCTCCGCCCCGCCCTCGCCCCCCCACCCGCCCCGCCCCCGCCCCCGCCCCTCACCCAATGA
>JAOTQR010088689.1:23513-34082 GCA_025774065.1 Solanum ossicruentum
CCCTTAAATTGCTTTTTTCCCCCCCGGTCAGAAAAGGATTCCTTTTACTCTTTTTTTCACATCCCCAACCCACCCCCCCCCCCCCCCCCATTTAGAGACATTAGTGATAGATACTCGAAATAATTGATAGTGAATTTTTGTAGTCAATCCCTGTATTCCCTATGGATTCGACCCTAACCTTTGATTAGGTTAATTACTGACAGTGACCGCTTTCTTATTGGAGCGTGACCATCACCAAAAACTATGGTGCTGTTGCCGGGGAATACGACTAGGTTTTGACTTTATTTCAATATTAGTTAGTTCTTGTATTAATTTCTAGACTCTTGTATTTTACTTTTATTTTTATTTTTGTTGTTTGATTTTACTTGCAGGGTGTACTCAGTTGTATGCCCAACACAATGAGCCAAGGCAATCCCTTAGCTCCGATCAATTTGGAGATCCATCGACTTTTTAGAAGAATGGCTTAAGTGAATGAGGATGTTGCGGTTGAGGAAGAGATAAACATAAATGATGATGATATGGGAAGAGAGGAGAATCCATCACAGATAATAGGCTACAACTTAAGGACTTCAACAAAAACACTTATGAATGGAATCAATATTGTTTGAACTGGATGGCCATAGATATTACCAGTACTATAGTATTGCCTCCTTTACAGGCCGATGCTAAGTTCGCGGTATCGAGTGGATTGCTCCAAATACTCCAAAACCGTGGTTTGTTCATAGGGCTACCTTTGGAGGATCCTCACCGTCATCTCTATAATGTGGTTTTTATCTGCAAGAGTGTCATGGGGACACAAAATCTTTCTTTGATGCCATTGACTTGTGGGTGTTTCCATTGTCATTGACTAGGAATATAGTTGTGCGGTTGTCTAAGCTTTCTTCGAGTACAACAACAAGTTGGGCAGAGCTTCAGAGAGTGTTTCTTGAAAGACATTTCCCAAGATCAAATAAGCTAAAACTCAAAGATCAAATAAACAATTTTGAGCAATTGCCGGACGACTCTATCAGTACCACATGGGAGAGATTTACTAAATGTTAAAGGATGGTCCCCGATCACAGGATTGTTAATGATGCCTTGGTTGAAATTTTCTATCAAGCACTTGACGAGAATAGTCAAGCTTGTGTCGACATAATCATGGGAGGCATATTTCTTGACCAACCCTTTGCATTGATAGCCGTAACTATGGAAAAAGTTGTTAAAACCAATAGAGCATGGGGTCAATGAGAGTGAGGTGCAATGAAGACTTCTTGTGCGGTCAACACCAACAATGAGCAAGTAAAGGTCAATGAAGAGATCATGGAGCTACTTGCTCAACTTCACACAAGTATGGACTTGGTATTGAAGCAAAACCAAGCAAGTGTCCAAGCTGTTGCTCACCAACCTCCTAAGGCTCCCATATATGAAGATCCACTCTTTGATGAAGATGCTTGCTTCGTGAGCAATCAAGCGGTAGGTTTCCAGAATAACCCCTAAAGGGTCCAACTCGGACTATTGGAGGTAAGATTCTGGGAATCAAGGTCGGAACTACAACCATGATAGTGCTTTAGAGAACCTAGGTGGCTACTACGAAAGGGAGAGAGTGCCAGATGCCGAATGGGGTAGAAGAGATGGCTATAGAAATGATCCTTATGTGCCGCCCCACAATTGTGATGCTGTGTGAAGCACTTCAAGGCTTGAAGAGATGTTTGACAAGTTATTAAAAAGAGCCGTCCATTAATATGAGACCTTGAAGTGAATGAGATCAGACATTTCAAGATTAAACCAAAAAACAGTGTCTCACTCTGTTGCAATTAAAAAGCTAGAACAACAATTTGGGCAAGTCTCTTCACAATTGAACCAATGCCAAAAGGGCACCTTACTAAGCAACACTATTCAAAATCCTAAAAATGAAGGGCATTGCATGACAGTCATGACTCAGAGTGGCAAAAGCATTGTTGATCCCCCTATGCCAAGGGTTATGGATGGAAATCGCAAGAAGAGGCTAACTGAAGAAATCGAAGCACCCAGCACAAAAGAGCAACCAAAGAAATTAAAACCTTTCCAAGGGCCCCTCTGCCTTTTCCCCAAAGGCTTGGGAAGAGAAAAGTGATAGTCAAGTTTGAACAATTTTTGGAGGTGCTTAAGAAGTTGTCAGTAGACATCCCCCTAGTTGATGCTCTTGAGAGGATGCGGGGGTACGCCAAATGGATGAAAAATCTAGTCAAGAAAAAGCAAAACGCTAGCCAAGACCTCTCCGAAAATTTTCAACGTTGTAGTGCCATCACCACAAAGTCATTAGTGCAGAAGCATGAAGATCCGGGTGCATTCACCATATCATGAACAGTTGGCGAACTTGCATTTGCTAGAGCACTATGCGATTTGGGAGCCAATATTAACTTAATGCCTTTTGCCATATTCAGAAAGCTCGGTTTTGACAGCCTTGTTCCTACAAAGATGTGGTTATTAATGGCAGACAAAACAGTCAAGAAGCCTATGGGGATACTTTATGATGTGTTGGTAAAGGTAGATAAATTTGTATTTCCCACATATTTTGTTATACTTGACTATGAGGTTGATTATACAGTCCCTATCATCTTGGGAAGACCTTTCTTAGCCACAGGTAGAGCATTGGTTGATATGGAAAAGAGTCTGTGACTTTCAGGTTTGTTGAAGAGGCAATTGTATTTCAAGTGGGCTAACAAGATAGAAATAGTTGTGAGTTTCAGGTCGTCTCAATGATTGAAATGAGTGAGGATGATGAAATAGAGATCTCAGTTGAGTTGAGGCTGGGAGTAGAATCTTTGGCAGCTGTGTTGATGAATTTCGATGATGAAGGCATTCCTAATTATGAGGAAATGGTAAATGCTCTTGGAATGTCATTTGGGCCTAGGCGACAGGCCAGGTTGGAGTTGGATTTGCAACAGGGAAATGCCACCTATAAAGCTTTCTGTAGAAGCCCACCTGAGTTAGAGTTAAAGGCCCTACCCTTACATCTGAAGTTGTATACCTAGGAGAAAACAACATGCTGCCAGTCATAATTGCAGCCGATTAAAGTGAAGTCCAAACAGAGGCCCTCATCTCCGTTCTCAAGCAATTCAAAAGAGCAATTAGGTGGAAAATTGCAGATATTATTGGCATACCCCTTGGGATATGCACTCATAAGATTCAACTGGTGAAGGATTACAAACCTAGGATAGAACATCAGAGATGGTTGAACCCACTAATGCAAAAGATTATGCGGAACAAAATCATCAAGTGGTTGGACACAAGAGTAATCTACTCGATCGCTGACAGTGAAGGGGTTAGTCAAGTGTAGTGTATGCCAAAGAAGGGAGGTATCACTGTGGTGCCTAATGCAAAGAATGGGTTGATCCCTATGCGACCAGTCACCTGATGAAGAGTGTGTATGGATTATAGAAAACTCAATGCTTCAACCAAGAAAGATCATTTTCCTATGCTCTGCATAGATCAGATGCTTGATAGATTGGCAGAGAAAGGATGGTATTGTTTCCTTGATGAATATTCGGGTATAATCAAATTGTTATTGCACCCGAGGATCAACAGAAGATGACTTTCACATGCCCATATGGTACCTTTGCATTTAAGAGAATGTCTTTGGACTATGTAATGCTCCAGCCACATTTCAAAGATGCATGATGTCTATTTTCTCAGACATGGTTGAAAGCACTATAAAGGTGTTCATGGATGATTTTAGTGTGATTGGATAGTCTTCTGAAGAATGTTTAGTACATTTGCGTGATATGTTAAAGAGGTGTAATGAGAGTCATTTAGTGTTAAATTGAGAGAAATGTCATTTTATGGTCAAAGAAGGCATCGTGCTTGGTCACATAATCTCATACAAGGGAATCAAGGTGGACAAAGCAAAACAGAGGTTATCGAGAAATTGCCACCACCAATCTTTGTGAAAGGTATCAGGAGTTTTCTGGGCCACGCAGGGTTCTACCGATGCATCATAAAGGATTTTTCCAAGATCTTGCAACCCTTTGAGCAAGGTTTTGGAGAAAGATGCCAAGTTTGTATTTCATGATGCATGAAGGCAAGCCTTCAAAGAATTGAAAAGAAAGTTGGCTTCGGCACCTATTATTGTGGCTCTAGATTGGTCAAAACCATTTGAACTAATGTGTGACGCAAGTGGGGTTGCACTAGGTTTGGTGTTAGGGTAGCATAGTGACACATCTCGCCTTAATTCTAACCCAAAACTGTGTAGAAACGTGTCCAACGCGCTCTGGAGGGATCCGAAACTCTCTAGAATTGTGCAGAATAATGAAGAGAAGACTAGAGAGTGGTGGAAGCTTCTAGGGTCTTGTAGAAACGGCTAGGGGCAGCCTTGTACATAAAATATCTTAGATATTTTGTAGGAAGACTCTAGAGAGTCAATACTAGCCGTAGGATCAAATTAATCTTAGCCGTCCATTGAGGAGCTGGAGTAGTATAAATACCCCTCCTTAGCATTCATTTTGCATCAAGCAAAATTGTAAGATCTTAAGCTCTGTAAAGCATTCCCTCTAGGCAATCAAAGCCTTCTTTCTTCAAAGCTCTCTTGTCTTTCATGTTCTAGCATTCCCTTAGCGATCATAGGCAACAGGCTTGCTAGTGTTTGCAAGATTCGTGCAAGATTCTTGAGCAAACTGACTAGCGCTGCACGGAAGTCATAGCGTGAGTCCTAAGTCCATGACAAAGTGGTATCGAGCCAGGTTCTAAGAGAAATAATGGCAAGCGATGGAGAGGTTTTTGCTGTCAATATCGCCGAAGTCATGGCAGACGTTACCAAGAAGCGGAAGGGTAAGAAGAGTACCAAGAAGGTGGAGAAGTTGCCAACTGATCTAGCCCCAAGCGATGTTGTCTCCCTTCCAACCACCAACAATAGTGACGAGGAGCAAGGGGAGTTGCCGAACGACATCACTCCCTAGTTGGAATGGGTCACTAGAGTAGAGACTGCCTGATAATATCCTTGAAGAAAATGATAATATTCACAAAGACATCGATGACCAGCGCGCAGCGAAGGAAGAAGCTCACGCTTCCTCAGAGAGCAGGATCGAGGCCTTAGAGGGAAGGTTCATGGGCATGCTGGAAGCCATGAGTGCTAAGCTAAAAGAGCTCGAGGAAGCCATTCAGCAGAGGAGATATATTGCGCCGGCCGTAGAACAGGAGGTCAGGATCGAGGCTCCCAAGCCACCTATTTTCTTAGGTGGTGGAGAATTTCCTATGACACTTGGAAAACTATTTCAAGTGCAACAGGGTAAGCAGTGATGATATGAAGAACAATAGGGCTGTGGTATACTTATCGGAGACGGTAATGCTGTGGTGGAGATGGAAGGACGCCGAAATGGGGAAAGGACTCTGCACAATCAGCATGTGGGAGCAATTTAAGGCAGAGTTCACGAAGACGTTCTATCCCAATAATGTCGTCAATGAAGCCAAGAAGAGGTTCCGGGAATTAAGGTAGACAGGTAGCGTGAAGGCCTATATTAAGGAGTTCACTACCCTAACACTTCAAATCCCAAGCCTCATAGAGGAGGACATATTGCTCCACTTCATGGACGGACTACAGAGTTGGGCCAAGATAGAGTTGGAGCATCGATAGGTTTGCACCTTTGATGAGGCCATCACACAGGTAGAAGGCCTGAGTGACTTCAAGCAGGACAGAGGCAGGGCGAGGGTGACGAAGTGTAGCCATGCCAAAGGTGGGGGAGATCGCATCAAGGGCAGGGAAGCTCACCCACCTAGGAAGCCATTGCGTCAGGCAGTTGTCGAGAGGAAAGAACAGCCGCCTAAGAAGAGGAGATGCTATCTTTGTGGAGGTCCACATGGGTATGCAAGGTGCCCGCAGATGAAGAATCTTGGAGCCATCCTATGAGATTATGGGAAGAAGGAAGCTCATGATCAAGGATAGAGTTTGGACACCAAGCACGTGAGTATGATCGGGTTGTGTGCCGCTACTGCCAAGCCAACCGGTAAGCAAGAGGCTTACCCCACACAGTATGTGGACATGACCTTGAATGGGAAACTGGTGCGTGCCATGGTGGATACTGGAGCTGAGGCCAACATAATAACCGAAAAGGCAGCAACAAGATTGGGTTTGAAATACAGTCCGAGCAGCACGCGGCTTAAGATGGTTAATGCCCCACCAACGCCGCTAAGTGGAGTTGCACAGGACATTGACTTCACCCTGGGCAGTTGGCAAGGGAAGAACAACTTTGCAATTGCCCCCTTGGACATCTTCGATGTCATACTTGGACAAGAATTCTTCCTCCAATGCCCTACCATGATAGCCCCTTACTTCCAAAAAATGTTCACACTAGAGAAGGAAGGGTCCTACATGGTGCCGTTGGTCGAGATGCCCAAGGCGAGAGGAGTTGCCCAATTATAAGCCATGCAGCTAGTGAAGGGCCTTAAGAAGGGGGAGCCTACTTATTTGGCCACCATCACAAGTTTGAGTGAAGGCGATGGTGCCCCAGAACCCTGGCCACCCTGCATTGAGAAGGTGCTGAACGAGAATAAAGACGTCATGCTAAAAGAGCTACCTAGACACTTGCCGCTGAGATGGGAGGTCAACCACAGGATCGAGCTGGAGCCAGGCACCCGACCAGCCACATATCCACCATACCACATGGCACCACCTGAGTTAAAGGAGCTCAGGAAGCAGTTGGAGGAGCTCCTTGAAATGGACCACATCCGACCATACAAAGCATCATTCGGAGCCCTAGTGTTGTTCTAGAAGAAGAAGGATAGGTCGTTGCGCCTTTGCATAAACTATCGGACACTAAACAAAGTGACCGTGAAGAATAAATATCCAATCCTTCTCATAGCTGACTTGTTCGATAGACTTGGACAAGCGAAGTACTTCTCCAAGATGGATCTCAGGACGGGGTACTACCAAGTACGCATCGTGGAAGGGGATGATCCAAAAATGACTTGCATCACTCGGTATGGATTGTATGAGTGGTTGGTGATGCTATTCGGCCTAACCAACGCACTCGCTATGTTCTGTACCCTGATGAACAAGATCTTTCATCCCTACTTGGATAACTCCGTGGTAGTATATCTGGACGATATCGTGATATACAGCCACACCTTGGAGGAGCACTTGGAACATTTGCGCAAGGTATTCCAAGTCTTACGGGAAAACTAACTGTGCGTCAAGCGGGAGAAGTGTGAGTTCGCACAGCATGAAGTGCAGTTCCTCGGTCACGTTATTAGTCAGGGTCAACATCACATGGACGAGGCCGAGGTGTGAGCAATTGTTGAGTGGGAGACACCCACTAGGGTGACCGAACTGAGATCATTCCTAGGGCTCGCCAATTATTATCAGAGATTCATCAGTGGCTACTCCACCATAGCCATTCCCCTCATGGAGCTACTGAAGAAGAATAAGCAGTGGGTTTGGAGCCAGGAATGCTAGGAGGCGTTTAAAGGCCTCAAAGATGCCATTTCGGAGAAGCTAATTCTTGCCTTGCCCGACTTCTCCAAGATGTTCGAAGTTCATATGAATGCTCGGACTTTGCTATTGGTGGTATGCTAATACAAGATAGGCACCCCATAGAGTTCGAAAGCCGCAAGTTGAATGAGATCGAACGGTGGTACACTATGCAAGAAAAGGAGATGACCACCATCTTTCATTGCCTTATGACCTAGAGACATTACTTATTGGGTTCAAAGTTCGTAGTCTAGATTGACAACGTCGCCACCAGCTACTTTTAGTCCCAAAAGAAGCTCGCCCCCAAACAGGCTAGGTGGCAAGATTTTCTAGCCTAATTCGACTATGAGCTGGTATATAAACCAGGCAAAGGCAATATTGTGGCCGATGCTTTAGGTAGGAAAGCAGAACTACCAACCATCCTCATCACAATAGCCCACTACGATTTCCAGGAGACTATCAAGGAGGGCTTGTCTCAAGATCTGGAAGCTAAAAGGCTTATGGAGTTAGCGTCACAAGGGAAGGCCCCGAAACTTTTAGATCAAGGATGGCATCCTTCTTATCACTGGGAGAAGGGTCTACGTTCTAAAGTATGGCAACTTAAGTTGGCAGATCATGAGGGAAAGTCATGATACTCTATGGGCCGGGTATCCGGGGCAGCACCGTACGCGAGCTCTTATAGAGGCAACTTACTATTGGCCAAGAATGCGGGAAGACATCGAGTGCTATGTGAAAACTTGTCTTATTTTTCAACAAGATAAGGTAGAACAGTGCCATCCTGGAGGACTTTTGGAGCCACTTCTCGTTGCTGAGCAACCATGGGAGAGCATCACTATGACCAAAGTCCGATGGGTATGGCACCATCATGGTTGTGGTGGACAGATTCTCAAAGTATGCCATGTTTATGCCCGCCACACCAGGGTGTACAACTAAAGAAGCATCCCAACACCAGGGAGGACTCCATTCAAACTTGCCACAGGCCAACAGCCACAAACTCCAAATTCGTTACCGGTAGCCTTCGAAGGAAGGAGTTTAGGCGCATACCATTTGGCCAAAGGCTTCGAGGGGCAGATAGACGCCACCAAATCTCACCTGGCCAAGGCGGATAAATGTATGAAGAAGTTCGCCAAATGAACGCGATATCTTATTAACTACAAAGTCGGGGACCTGGTATTGGTGAAGTTTAACCTAAGGCAGTTCAAAGAACTAAGGGGCGTAAATCCAAACTTAGTGAGCAAGTACGAGGGGTCATTTCAGATCAATGCCAGGGTTGGTAAGATTTCATACCGACTAGAGCTACTACCATCATTGAAGGTTCATCCTGTCTTCCATGTCAGCATTCTCAAGCCGTACCAAGAAGATAAGGATGATCCGAGCTGAGGACAATCGAGCAGGCCGCCTATTACCATACTGCCTTTCATGATCGGGAGATAGAAGCTATCATTGACTACCAGGCAAAGCAGAAAAGGGGAGAACTGACCACTGCAATGTTCCTTGTCCACTAGAAAGGGTAATCGCCAGAGAAGGCCACATGGGAAAGGAACGAAAACCTGTGGTAGTTTAGGGACAAGGTACATGAATTCTTACAATAGCAGCAATGCACCGCGGTCATCACATCAATAGGTGAGGGAGAATGACACATCCCGCATTAATTCTGCCCCAAAACTACGCAAAAGCATATCCAACATGCTCTGGAGGGCTCCAGAACTCTCTAGAATTATGCAGAATAATGAAGAGAAGACTAGAGAGTGGTAGAAGCTTCTAGGGTCTTTTAGAAATGGTTAGGGGTAGCCTTGTACATAAAATATCTTAGATATTTTGTAGAAGACTCTAGAGAGTCAATACTAGCCGTAGGATCAAATTAATCTTAGCCGTCCATTGAGGAGATGAAGTACTTTAAATACCCCTCCTTAGCATTCATTTTGCATCAAGCAAAGTTGTAAGATCTTAAGAATTGTAAAGCATTCCCTCTAGGCAATCAATGCCTTCTTTCTTCAAAGCTCTCTTGTCTTTCAAGTTCTAGTGTTCCCTTAGTGATCATAGGCAACAAGCTTATTAGTGTTTGCAAGATTCGTGAGCAATCTAACTAGCACCTCACGGAAGTCTTAGTGTGAGTCCTAAGTCCGTGACAGTAGGGATAGGATTCTGCATCCTATCTATTATGCTAGCAAAGCACATTATATAGTCACTGAAAAGGAATTGTTGGCCTTAGTTTTTGCCTTTGAAAACTTCCATTCATACTTGTTGGGAGCTAAGCTGATCCTACACATTGACCATGCAACACTCAAATATCTAATGGCTAAAAAGGATGCAAAACCGAGACTGATCAAACGGGTACTTCTCTTGCAAGAATTTAGTTTTGATGTGATTGATAGAAAGGGGTCAGAAAATCAGGTAGCCAACTATCTTTCTAGATTAGACGATGAAGTTATGGTGAAATTTGATGACAAACTTGACATCAATGATTCATTCCCCGATGAGAGAGTTTTGGGCCTCATATGATCTTATACCTTGATTTGGAGACTATGCTAACTACTTGGTAAGTGATATAGTGCCTCCTAATTTGAACACCTATCAACGTTGCAAGTTTATACACGACACAAAGAAGTTCTTCTGGGGTGAGCCATACTTATTTCATATTTGTGTGGATGGGATCATCCGTAGATATGTTCCAGAAATTGAGGTGATGAGTATTCTTGAAGCATGCCACTCATCGTTGGTGGGTGGCCATCACAGTGGGGCTTGAACTGCTTATAACATGTTACAGTATGGCTACTATTGGCCGTCTATACATCAAGATGCCCATGATTATGTTAAGTCTTATGATAAATGCAAAAGAGAAGGCGGGGTTTCACAAAGTCATGAACTTCCTCTAAATCCTATTTTGGTGATAGATCTGTTTGATGTTTGGTGCATTAATTTTATTAGTTCCTTTATCAGTTCTCATGGTGATAAGTACATTTTGGTTGCAGTTGATTATATCTTTAAATGGGTAGAGGCCATAGCCTTACCAAACAATGAGGGCAAGAGTGTTACCAGGTTTCTCCGAAGAAACATTTTTTCGAGGTTTGGAAGGGAGCTAATGAATTCCACTTGAAAGCAGAACGAAGAGCTATCCGGAGTTAAGCAGTTGAATTAATTACCCACCG
>JAOTQR010088696.1:0-34079 GCA_025774065.1 Solanum ossicruentum
CTCCTCCTCCTCCTCCTCCTCCTCCTCCTCCTCCTTCTTCTTCTTCTTCTTCTTCAAAAGTGCATCTAACTATTTGTACATGTTAATTTTTTGAGGGCCAAAAATCATAATATTGAGGTAAACATGATCATACCTCTTTTAATATCTAGAATGAGAAATATCTCAAATTTGTATTGTAGGAAATATTTTTAGATTTAAACAAAAAAAATTCTCACTTGTAGTGACTCTGAAAACAAATCCTACAATTTCTAAAACTAGTTCAATCAAAATAAAAATCCGCAGTAATGAAATGCAACATCTGTATCGACGCTACAAACTCATTAGGATGAAACATTACTTCCTCCCTAGCAAACAAAACACTTTCAAGTTTCAACTGTTGTCGTCATGCTAATTTTCTGCATGATTCGTGCTCTGAAAGATGATTTTAAGGTTGTCGTTGGCATTAGGTTATCAGTCATTCTCCTTCCTACCCTTGCCACATCCCATCAGGAAGAATGTGTGATGTTTATGGGGTGACAACGTTGTGACTTGTGTACTTCAAAGCATGACACCTTACCAGCCATCTGTAAGATTAATATAACTTTCTCCATTTCAAAAAGGCGATGAATATTTGGAAGAAAAGAAAGTAAGAAGAGGAATGTCCGGGTGTAATGGGAAGAAGAGAGATCACGAAGGCATCGAACTTGTTCATCAAATCCACATGTCAGATGTTTGGTGGGAAAAAATAATGGTGTGCATTTGATTGTTTTAAAGAGTGACAAAGCAAAAAGTTGCGTCTATTTGAGCAGTCTTGAATGTCACATCTGTTCAAAGTGGAGGGGCGGAGGTGCTGACTTTCGCAAAGGGTAGGGCGTGGGAAAAGGGCCAGAGAAATTAGCATTATGTCTTTTTAAAATAGGAGCATTGTAGTAATATAATTGTAGAGTTTTTTTTTAATGAAAGAGTAGTTTCACAATGGTTTTTAGTTTTTTTTTTTAAGTGTGGATAGTTTTTAGTTTTTTGGTTTTTTTACGTGATGGGTATTTTAGTAATTTGACTTTAGGATTTTAGAGTTGGTGCTTTTAAGGTAGTATAGATGGATTGGCCAAACACAAATTGCTTTTCACCAAAATACTTTTCAAAATAAGTTAATTTTAAAAGTGTGATCAAACATGTTAAATGAGATTGTAACACATTTCATTGGAAACTATAGAGCTAACGGCCAAAGATAATACATTTTGCATTTTATATGCAAAAACATGTGCACATGAAATGAATCTCAATTGAAAAGTTACATCGTTCCAATTCATATTCATATAGACATAACCTACCTAAAGCGTTGACATTGGAATTCATATAGAGATAATTCCAATTCATATTCATATTTATTAATTAGGTATTAAATAAGTGATGATCTATCTTTCTTTTTGGCATAACATTAAATATAGGTTATTGAATATATAATCACTACTCAGATAAAAAGGAACTACACAATGTGGTGAAAAATATGACATTTTGAATTGGATGTTTTGGTCTTTACGAGGTCAAACCCAATGGAAGAAAAATCCATGTGCCAATTTACTTTGCTAGGAATTGAACTTCAAATGCAAGAAAAATTTTTGGAGTATGAATTTTGCATTTCTTTTTTCGTTTACTCATTTTGTACTTTGAGCCCGAGTTTGTCCACCTATAAGAGAATGGTCATTCTTCATTGCAAAAATCAATCAAAAACTCATGAAAAAATATTTGAAGAGTGTAGAGTTGAAACAAAAGTTATCTTATATATACTTGGAATCTCTCTTATTTCTTTATTAATATAGAGGAAGTTTTTCTAGTGAATGTAGGATCATTCTAATCTTGACCACCTTAAATATTGTTGTGCTCCACTGTTCTTTTTTCCATGTTTCTCTAATAATTGGTATCTAACCCACAATTATGCCTGAGTATGATTTATGGTTGCAACACAATCTAAATTTACACATCAAAAAAGAATTACTTTAATTTCTTTTATTTGTAAATACTTTGTAGTAGAAAAAGAAGAACAAGTAACAGTAATTTCTATGAAGTTGGAAATTGATGGATTTAGTGGATGCAACAACTTCAATATCTGATGATCCAGATGATGGTGTTACTATGCAGAGAAGGTTCCATCCATACTATAGATGGAAAGTACGTCGATGACACATTGGATTCCAACAAGGAGAAGATTGAAGGAGATGTATAGAATATAATCCTACTATCCTTGCACCTACATGCTTTATGAATTAAGTACAAAGATTGAGAAGACAGTCGAACAATTATAACAAATAAACTAGAAGGGCTTAACCAGGAGCAATCAATGACAATAAGAATGTTGTTACAATGATGTCTTCACATATTTTAGATGGAGTTAGGTACTTTTTTGCAACACCATCTAGGAATGTTAAATAAATTTGTGCTAGCCTTACAGACTACCATAATTTTAAAAAATGAAGAGATGCCTAGATGTGTTTTTCTATTTTCATTGACTTCCAAATATTGTGATATTCGGAATTCAATGATGTGTAGAAAGGAACCTATCACTTTTGAGAAAGTGCAGGAAGCACTTAACCTTTCTGACCTATGGAGGTATTTTGATGGAGACAAAGATGACAAAGCTAGCAGGCTCTTTGTGAGAGGCCGTACTTGTCATAGGAAAGGAATAAACTAAATCAAAGAACAAAGTTTCATGTGAATAAGAAGAATACAGAGTGTTAAGGATGTCACAAGAAGGGACACTTTGAACAAGATTGTCCTATGTCAATGTTCAAACAAAAGGCAAGTGCATCCATTGTTGACTAGGTAGAACATTATGATGATGAATATGTATTAACAACATCATGCAATAGTGGAGTCTATGACAATAAATGTGTATTAGACACCAGTTGTACTCTACATATGACATTTCAAAGTGATTGGTTTAGCAGCTATGAGACAAGTGGAGGAAACATAGTAATGGGAGATAATGCAACTTGTAAAATAGTTGGCACTGATTTAGTTTGGGTTTTCTACCATGATGGAATCGTGAGGACAATTACAGAAGTTCATAGTGTTCCTGACCTAAAGAAGAATTTGATCTCCTGGGTACTTTGGATAAAAAAGAATATAAGTACATGGGCAAAGGAGGAACTATGAAAGTGACTAAAGAATTTGTCAAGTTGAAGGATGGCCACAGGACACTAGCAGGAAGCACCATTGTTGTCTTTGTTAATCAGTGTACAGTGCAATTATTTGATGACGACAAAGGCAAGGTTATGGAACATGAGACTGGGTTATATGAGTATACATGGACCGGAGATGTTGAGAAACCACAACTTTTTAAATGGTGAGAAGATCAACACACATGAATTTTATAAGAACTGCATCACAGGGAAGCAGAAGCAGGTCAGCATCAGCATTAGTTGTTAGCATTTGACCTGTTTTGATGATTTCATTTACAGAATAATCAAATAGGAAACCGAAGGAATGCTCAACTCTGTAGCAAGAAAGGAAGATTACACATAAAATGAAAGGAAGAAGGATAGAAGATCTCGGCCTCCAACGGAAGGAAAGAAGAAGATTCGTAGATAATGCTAAAGATCATGCCATTGAAGTAAAGTCAATCAATCAAGAGCTGATTAACAATATGAAGAAGGAAAGAAATCAAGACAAGCGTTGATTGAAGAATTAAAGAAGGAAAGGAATCCAATCCAGATGGATGCATCCCCAATCAAGGATTTCCTCTTTAATATCCTTGATTGGAAGAAATCCTTTGGGTCATGTAAACACTAAAACGGCTAGTTCTGTACCTCCTATATTAGCCTCTTCCTAGACTTAGTAAACTGCACTTTTGAGGAAATAATCTATACTACTCTACCATTCTACTCTATAAAGCATTGTACTTTGATGTGAACAATTGTAAAGAAAGAGAGAAAAAGAGTGAGATCTTCTAAGCTAGGCTTTCTTGAGAGAAGTTGAAAAGAAAATCTGATCTGCACATCAGAGTGAGAGAAACATAGTTTGTAACACCTCTAATTTGAACCATAAAGGAAGCCTACTGACGCAAGGGGACCGGACTAGTCACCACATTGGTGATCCGAACTAGTATACATCACTGTGTCTTTTACTTTCTGCTTTACTTTTAAGTTTCTGTATCAGTCAACTACCTTTTATAATCAGTCAACTATCAACTTAAATTTCTATTCATCCCCCTCTTTACTATCTATTGGTGTCAGAGAAAGGTCTCAATTTATAATACTAACATCTTGTGAGAAAAGATCATGATGGCCAACAATCAAATTCCTAGCACTATCCTTTAAGATGGTCACTCCTCAAACCGTCTTCCCTACTTCAATGGCCAGCACTACTCTCACCGGAAGGAAAGGTTCAAAATATTTGATCAATCCTCTGACTATCAAGCTTGGCTAATTATCAACAAAGGTCCCAAAGTTATCACTAGCGCATCTGCTGATAAGCATGTAGATTTGGAATCATTCAAAATTACCAAAGATCAGCAAGAGGTCCTACAGAAAAATACCAGAGCCATCAGTCTTCTTTACTATGCTCTGAGTGGATTCGAATATGACAAGATATCAACTTGAGAAACAACAAAGAAGAAGTGGGACAAATTGTAGGTAACTTATGAAGGAACAAGCAAAGTAAAAAAGGCTCCTATAAATGCTCTGGTTAATAAGTATGAACTGTTCAAGATGGATGATGACGAAAATGTTGAAACCATGTCCTCTAGATTTGGCAAAACAGCAAGCGAACTGGAATCTCTGTCCATGGTGTACATGAATTCACTACAAGTGAGGAAACTGATCCAAAGTTTTCCCAAAGCATGGGAAATGAAAGCTATGATTCTAGAAGACAGTGATCTGCAAAATATGACGTACGATGAACTACGTGGAAACCTTATGGCTTACAAACATAATCACATCCAGCGATTTCAAAAATATGATACGAAAAAATAAGTCACTTTCAAAGAAGAAACAGTTACTGATGAAAAGGAGCTAGATGAAACCAATAATGAGGAAATGGCGCTAATCACGCAAGGAGTCAGGCAGATGCTCAGATAATGGAGATAAATACCGTAACAGGAATCAAGGCACAATGAGTGAAATAACGATCGATGCTACCATTGTTGGCATATTCATCAAAACTGCCCCGAGGACATCTTTGGGTGTGAGTTCTCTGGTAAAGTCCCCTACATGAATGGCAACTGGCCAGACGATTTTGAGGTCACTTTGGAAGAAGCCAAGCCTTCATCTCTGGGGAATCTCTTGAATCCTCTAATTTAGAGCCCCTATATCTCTGTTTTGAGAAACATTGTAAGCATGGGATATACTCTCGTCGATAACCCGTAGCACAATAAAGAATCTGTCAAAGTAGAGGCTGAAGCGCCCTAGTCGACTAGAATCTCCACAGACTCAACTGTTGTGCTCACCAAGGAGGTAAATGACATTAAAACCTCACTTCTCTCTCTAACCAACTTTCTGTAGGATATGCAGGGCACTCTGGCCACAATTCTTAAGCTTAGAAAGGACTCTAGCACGGACCTGGGGAAGTCATTGTCCTAGACCAAAATCCATGACCGTGTTGGACCACGCAATGGCATATGTGCCGGCTATGTCAAACTGCATGGGTAGGGGTGTTAATAGTAATAAGGCATTTTTCTGCCCTAGTTGCATTGGCTTGGCCGAGTTAGGCATGCCAACCCGATTTAGTTTGGGGACCTTATCGCTTGTCAAGGACATAACTATGAAGGCAGCTAGAGCATACTAGGAGCACAACTGGTCGGGGGCTATTGTTGCTTCCTAATGAGCCCATGACAGGGAAAAACTAGTCAGTACGCTATTTGGTTAGGTTGTTCTTGGGCTAGAACGGATGCCTCGAGATGCTGCACAGGTGCACTGCTACACGCCTGAATCTAAGCCCGTGACATATGGTATTAGAGCAGGACATGTTGTTCATGGCTTGAAGCATGTCGATCCTTTGGTAGAGTGATTCTTCCCCGGGCACGAGGGCGTGCCCAGATTTAGCAGGACATCTTGGACATAAAGAGGGTGCAAACTCCGGACTAGACCACGAGGGGGAAGCACAAGGAGGTACGGCAGTCCGAGGGTGGAGACGGGGAAGTTGCAATAACAACATTACGCCGAGGCTGTCCCAACAATAGGTGGGGGAGAATGTCATGGACTAAAATCCATGACCTTAATGGACCACGCAAGAACGTACGTGCAGCTGTGTCAAACTGCATGGGTAGGGGTGTCAATTGCAATAAGGCATTGTTCTGACCTAGTTGCATTGGCTTGGCCGAGTTAGGCATGCCGACTCGATTTAATTTGGAGAGCTTGTCGCTTGTCAATGACATAATTATGAAGGGAGCCAGAGCATACTAAGGGCACAATTGGTCGGGGGCTATTGCCGCTTCCCTGATGAGCCCACGGCAGGGCGAAACTAGTTGATACACTATTTGGTCAAGTTGGTCTTGAGCTAGAAAGGATGCCTCAAGATGCCACACGAGCGCACTGCTATGCGCCTGACTCTAAGCCTATGTCATTATGCATGGAGGGTCTGAAGGAGGGTGTGAAGTCAATGAACAATCTGATCTAGCAAGTTGACTCTCTGAGATTGGGGGTTTACACATCCAACACTGAACTTGCTGTCTCGATCCATAACACCTACTCTGCATTCTCCAAGGACTCTGAAAAGTCCTATCCTTCTGCCACAATGTGATCAACATGCTTTAATACTTCCTCAATCGTAACTAGCACTCATCCCTCTCCTCTAAAGAAAATATTTTTTTGGCTCTGTATTATTGGGATATCATTCTCCTAGACATCCTCTCCCTTGAGACGTTAATTAATTGTGTTGCTCCCTCCTTTTCGATTACTCCAAGGGGGAGAAATAATATGTTGCTATGATATTTTAATTATTTGTCTATCTATCTGTTGCTTATTTGTTTGCTTTGTGTTCGCAATGGTGTTTGCACTCCATGCATCTATTTTGGACTGTCTTGCTTTGTTTAAAAGAAAACAGGTTCAAGGGCACTCGTAGTCAACTTAATCGAACAGGATTCCTAAAGACAGGGGAAGCCTTCTTATAATCCCCAGCAGCTTAAAGGCAAGGGGAGCCAACTAATCAAATAGTGAAGTGTCCATATAGCATCCCTAAATATCATCATCAAAAAGGGGGAGATTGTTAGCATTTGACATGTTTTGATGATTTCATTTGCAGGATAATCAAAAAGGAAACCAAAGGAAAGCTCAGCTCTATAGCAAGAAAGGAGGATCAAACACAAAATCAAAGAAAGACAGATAGAAGATTTCGGCCTCCAAAGGAAGGAAAGAAGAAGATTGGTAGATAATGCTGAAGATCATGCCACTAAAGTGTTGATTGGCAAACTGAAAAAGGAAAAGAATTCAAGACAAGTGTTGATTGAAGAACCAAAGAAGGGAAGGCATCCAATCTTGAAGGATGCATCCCCAATCAAGGATTTCCCCATATCTTTGATTGGAAGAAATCCCTTGGGTTATGTAAATACCAAAACGACTAATTCCGTACCTCCTATTTTAGCCTCTTCCTATACTTAGTAGATTTTACTTTTGAGAAAATAATCTAGAATGAAAAACTCTACTATTCTAGTCTGCAAAGTAGTATACTATTCAGTGTGAACAATTGTGAAGAAAGAGAAAAAAAGAGAGATATTTCTGGGCTAGGATTTCTTGAGAGGAGTTGAAAAGAAAATCTGATCTGCGCATCATCTTGAGAGAAACATATTTAGTAAACACCTTTCATTTGAACTATAAAGGAACCTTACTAACCCAAGGCGACTGGACTACGCACCACATTAGTGATCCAAATCAGTATGCATCACTGTGTCTTTTACTTTCTGCTTTAATTTTAAGTTTCTATCTCAGTCGACTACCACTTAAACACAGTCAACTATCGACTAATATTTCAATTCACCCCCCCCCCCAATGATAATCATTAGCCATCATAGGAGTGGAGGGGTGTTAGTCTACATTTTATAAATTTTATGGGGCCATTTAAGCTTACAACAAAGTCATGAAAGAGGCATCTTCCATATACATTGATGATTTTTCACAAAAAATTAGGTGAATTTCTTGAAAGCAAAAGGTGATGTTTTTGAAGAATTCAAAGAATGGAAGATTTTGGTTGAGAATTAAATGGTGAGAAAAATCAGGTATCTTTGCATAGAAAATGGCCTGACATTTTGAAATAAAGAGTTCATGTCAGTGGGGATCATGAGATCACATAAAACTTTTAGGCATACACCCCAATAGAATGGAGTTGCCAAGAGGATGTATATAACTCCTCTTGAGAAGGCTCATTGTATACTCTTTGTATGTCCAAAATATTTTGGGCTGAAGCTATTCACACTGCTTCTCATAATGTCAATGGATCTCCAGTATCAATGATTGACTTTAAGTCTCCAAATGAAGTGTATTTGTAATGTATGTAGATGGAGTAAAAGGGTATAGGCTTTGGTGTTTGTGTTTACATAAATTTGTAGTTATTAGAGATTTTACCTTTGACAAAAATCCTTTATATTTGATCCTTGTAAAGTTTCTATAGAGTTATATGGAAATGAGGCCAACCAGCAGGTAAAGCTACTACTGGAGCTTACCAAGGAAAATGATCAAAAGACTGAAACTGATAAAAAATGCAACAACAACAACAACATACCCAGGGGAATCCCACAAGTGCGGTCTGGGGAGGTTAGAATATAGGCAGACCTTAGCACTACTTCATAGAGGTAGGGAGGTTGTTTCATGGGAACTCTCATCTCAATAACCCATAAGCAGAATAAACTAGATATGATAAAAAGGGAAGGAAAGGGATTAGAAAGAGTGACTAATAATCAAAAGCATATGACAATGTTTAAACATGATAAAATTAACACATAAATGATAGATAGTAACAACACATGATATAAAACACATCTACTCCTGCTACACTACTAGACAACCACCTAACCCTACCAACCAATTAGCCTAATACTCTAATTCGCGACCTTCACTTATTTCTAAGGTTATATCCTCAGTGAGATCATGTTTCGTCATATCTTGTCTAATCACCTCTCCCTAATACTTCTTCGGTCTACCTCTACCCCTCTGTGTAACTCCCAAAACCAACCTCTTGCACCTCCTAACAAGAGCATTAGTACTCCTTCTCTACACATGTCCAAACCTTTGCAATCTCGCTTCCCTCATCTTATTATCCACAGGGGCCACCTCTAGTTTCTCTCGATCTCATTCCTTACCCTATCAGTCTTGGTGTGACCACACATCTATCTCAACACCCTCAACTCTGCGACATGTATCTTCTGAACATGTGCATTTTAAATTGGCCAACACTCCAGCCCATACAACAAAGATGGTCTATCCACCATTCTGCAAAACTTACCTTTGAGTTTAGGTGGTATCTTTTTATCACAAACACTCTGGAGGCCAGCCTCCATTTTATCCATGCTGCCCTAATACGATGCATGACATCATCGTCGATATCGCCATTACTCTGGATGATTTACCCAAGATACTTAAAAGTTTTCTCTCTTGGGGATAGGTTGACTGCAAAGCATCACATCCATGTCTGTTTCATCCCTCGCAACACTGAATTTGCACTCTAGGTATTCAACCCTTCGGACTCCAAGGCGTGTCTCCAAACCTCAAACCTATCATTAACTTTAGTCCGAGTCTCATCAAACAATAATATGTCATCTACAAATAGCATATACCATGGAACCTCCTCCTGGGTAGATCGTGTCAGCTTATCCAACACCACGGCAAACAAGAAAGGGCTCAACACAGATCCTAGATGGAGTCCCATCTCAATAGAGAAATACTCAGAGTATCCTCTTACTGTTCTTACCTGAGTTTTGGCTCCTTCATACATATCCTTAATCACCCTAGTAACTCAAAAAATGTAGATCTTGAAAATTTTGCTGCCAATGAACATTACATAATTGCGAATGGAAGGGACAAAATAAAAATACAAAAATTAGAATGTCTTATAGAGAAAGAAAATTTGATGGCATATTTATACATACCTGCAAAAGAAGAGATTAAGGACTGCAAGCTCTCCTGGTATGCTGAAGCAACTTCTTGCAAGGATGTTGCACAATAGCCATCAGCCATGACGGAAGAGATCTCTTCAAAATAAATAAGACATGGGCCTTGAGATGCTTGAGGAGAAGAGACAGTTGGATGCAAATAGGTTTATAAAAAATAGGTTATTCTAGCAGTGAAAGATGCTAGGTTCGAGGTGAGATCAGTTGCAAAGGTTCCAGTAAAAAGGAGGGAATTGACTACATGCAATCTTTTCTATAGTATGAAACGTAGATCAATTCATGTGCTACTAGCTTTAGTTGCACAATTTAATTTGGAGCTTCACACAACTTGATGTCAAAGCTTATTTCATATATAGTGATCCAGAAGAAACAATCTATATGGATCATCTTGAAGGTTTCGCATCTGACGGAAAAGAAGATTATGTATGCCAATAGAAAAAGTCTTTCTATTGTTTGATGTGATCCCATAAACAGTGGTTCAAAGAGGATTGATCCAACATATATGGATTCTCAAGGGGTGCATTTGATAGTTCTGTGTGTCACAAGAACATGCCTTGTAAATCTATGATTCTTTTTAATATTGCATGTTGATGATTTATTGTTGCGAAAAACATGTAACAACCCTCTAGGTCATTTTTTGATGTTGCTTTTTTATTATCGGTTAAAGCATTCGTATAGCTCAAGTCACTTATGACTTGATAGTACTTAAGTTTAGTCGACTGGTTGTTCATTTGGAATTTTTTTGCAATTTTTAATATTTTGAGCATTTATAACTCAAAAAGTTGGCTTTAGTAAAAAATGTGGTTAAATGGCCTCAAAATAAAATTTGATAATTCTATTAGCTCTGAAATGATCATTTTAGGCTAGAAGGTGATCGGCTTGAGTTTTGTGGCTTTTGGTATGAGTTTAAATTATTTAGTGTATTAGCCTTTGAAATTTGGTCTAAGGTTGACCTTGGTCAACATTTGTGGAAATTATGTTAGAGATAAAATCTCTCAGTGTAGCTAGCTTAGGAATATTTAGTTTGGCCTAGAATTATCTTTTGTTCAGTTCTCAAGACTTCTGAACTAATTCCATGCTCCTGGATGGATTTTGGTTAAAAACAATACTTAGGAGTGGGACATTCTTTTTATCGAGAAGGCCTCATATGAAAATTTTAACCACTCCATTGATTCTAGAACTAAAAATTTGGTGGGATAGGATAGTCTACTTGAGCACATGGGGTTTCGAACGAATCCTGAGCACCCCATCAGAGAGTTTGGGACTTGACCAAAATTGTTATTGCAGCAGTTGTTGCTGATACTCATTTTCTTCATCCTATCACGACAAAGCCTCTACAACCATAGAGAGTCACTTAACCTGAGCATTTGAAATTCCACTCCAGTGCTTCAAAATGCCCCATAATCGTAATTTCTACATATCTCAAAATTTCTGCGTGATTTCATAAATTTGACTTCATATTATTGATCGGCGGGAAAATTGAGTGGGAAATGGGTACCTATATTTTAGAAGACCTGCAGCTAAAACTAATTTATGCTATTTTTTTATTTCTAGAGAGCATCTATGCCCCTGGTGCAACGAGACCTAGGCACGAGTCAGTTTTATTTTTGCTTCGCGTTTGGTCCACATCGCAGACTGGGCACGACCAGTGTAACATTCTCCTTGTGTTCCATATTTCGCCCAAGGGCATTAGGGTTATAAGCCAATGCCCATTTAAACATCAAATCTCCCATACTTGGCCATCTTTTCAACTCTATAAAACGCAAAACCCTATTAAAAAACTCTCCAAGACTTTATCAAATCTCTCATTCAAATTCAAGGATTTCAAGCTTAATTTTAGAACTCAAGGACCCAATTCAAGCTTGAAGTTTCCTTCAAGCTCATCTAAAGAAATTCCAAGCTTAAGGTATGTGGGCCTTCATCAATTGATCCTTTCACCGATGTAGACCAACCTTATCTTTTGATGAAAATTGCATGAGTTCAAATTGTATTACCTATGGGTAATATTTATTATGAATTTTGTATGAAATTTATGTTTGTGTTTTGTCAAGTATTGTGGATTATGCATGAATATGTACTTTAAACTTATTCCATGAGTTGATTTATGTCTATTTAGATTTTTCATGATTTAAGCTTCGAAAACTATGAATTATCGTGAACTTTTCAAATGGATTGCAAGATATTCAAAAGGAGGGTTTTACAACAATATTGGTGGGTTGATTTTAATGACTTTGAAATGATTTGGTTTTACTCCTTCTTGTTTATACTCCTGAATCACATACACACACACTGTGTTTGATAAAATTACATAAGAAGGATTCACAAGTTGTTTTCATGATTTACAAGTCAAGTGATTTCAAGATAATTATGGGTTCCCATGCATGTATTAAGCCCATGAAAAGTTCCCATGATCTACAAGAGAATTTTCGAACTCTTATGCGATGTTTTACTCTCATGTGAAATGTGAAGCCCTTTCTTGATTCTTCGATGTAATGGTTGATGAGAAACTTTTTTTGTGCTCTTACAGAAAAGATTATATCATCAGGTAATGACATCTTACAACAACTACCGAAAAGGTCATGTCGCAAGGTAGAATAAATCACGACTCCTACAAAATGACTGCATCGTAAGGTAAGGATATCTCTTAACTCCTACCGAAAAGATTATATTGTAAAGTAAGGACATGCTACAATACCTATAATAATGGCCATGTTGTAAGGTAGAATAATTATGACTCCTATTGGAAAGATGATATGACTAGGTAAGGGACATCTTATACTACTAACCAAAAAGTGTCGTAAGGTAGAGATATTGGTAATACTCTTCGAAAAGATTTTATCGTATATTTGGCTAATCTAATGCATGTTTATGTAAGTTTTTGAGCATTCATTCCATATTGAGCTCATGTTTATTGATTATGATTAAGTATCTTGTTATTAGGGCTAATGATTCTTGTTGCATAGCATCCCACATACTTAGTACATTCAAATGTACCAATGCATACTCTATGGCTACATGATATCACCATGTAGGAACTAGAGATCCTTTTGATCCTACTCATCCACGTGGCTAGTGCAATTCTTGAATAAAGTTTTGATGAGTCCTCCATTCTGGGGACAATATCTATATTATTCATGATATGTTAAGACTTGTTCTTTATGTTAGATACTTACTATTAGTATTGTGTCTTGGCCCCCGCTCCATTCTAAAGTGGAGGTGTTTGTTAGATACTATGTTTATATACACTACGAGCTTGATTCTTCTTATACTTTTATGATTATCAAAGACCCCTTAGTCCCATTTTTTCCCTTTTTATCAAATGACTCTTATTTTTGTTGAATTTTTCTTCCTCAACTAAGGATGATGCATGTTACAATCAAGAGGCTTGTTTGGGATGTCTTCAGACTTCTCATTCGTCGTGTTACGTCTAGGCCTAGGCTTGGGTCTTGAAAATCTTGGTATCCGAGCACACAACGTCGATTAGAGTCGTTTTCATGGTTGTGTAGTGCGCCATAACTATGACTTGATAGTACTTAAGTTTAGTCGACTGGTTGTTCATTTGGATTTTTTTGCGAATTTAATATTTTGAGCATTTATAACTCAAAAAGTTGTCTTTAGTAAAATATGTGGTTAAATGGCCTCAAAATGAAATTTTGATAATATTATTAGCTCTAAAATGATCATTTTAGGCTAGAAGATGATCGGCTCGAGTTCTGAGGCTTTTGGTATGAGTTTAAATTATTTAGTGTGTTAGCCTTTGAAATTTGGTCTAAGGTTGACCTTGGTCAACATTTGTGGAAATTATGCTAGGATGAAAATTCTCTTAGTGTACCTAGCTTAGGAATATTGAGTTTGGCCTAGAATGATCTTTTTTTCAGTTCTCAAGACTTCTAAACTAATTCCAATCTCCTGGGTGGATTTTGGTTAAAAACAACACTTAAGAGTGGGACATACTTTTTATCGAGATGGCCTCGTATGAAAATTTTGTCCATTCCATTGAGTCTAGAACTACTAGTTTGGTGGGATAGGATAGTCTACTTGAGCGCATGGGATTTAGAACGAATCTTAAGCACCCTATCAGAGAGTTTGGGACTTGACCAAAATTTTTATTGCAGTAGTTGTTGCTGCGGCTCATTTTCTTCATCCTATCAAGATAAAGCCTCTACAATCATAGATGGTCACTTAACCTGAGCATTGGAAATGCCCCTCTAGTGCTTCAAAATTCCCCATAAGCGTAATTTCTACATATCTCAAAATTTGTGCGTGATTTCAGAAATTTGACTTCATATTATTGATCGGCGGCAAAATTGAGTGGGAGATCGGTATAACCTAGATTTTAGAAGATCTGCAGAAAAAAATAATTTATACTAGTTTTTTTAATTCTAGAAAGCATCTATGCCCCAGGTGCTACGCGACCTAGGCATGGGTTAGTTTTATTTTTGCTTTGCGTTTGGTCCACGTCGCGGACTGGACGCGACCAGTATAACATTTTCTTTGTGTTCTATATTTCGCCCAAGGGCATTAGGGTTATAACCCAATTCCCATTAATAAATCTCCCATACTTAGCCATCTTTTCAACTTTATAACTCACAAAACCCAATTAAAAACCTCTCCAAGACTTTTTCAAATATCTCATTCAAATTCAAGGATTTCAAGCTCAATTTTAGAACTCAAGGACCCACTTCAAGCTTCAAGTTTCCTTCAAGTTCATGTCAAGAAATTTCAAGCTTAAGGTATGTGGGACTTCATCCATTGATCCTTTCACCGATGCAGACCAACCTTATCTTTTTATGAAAATTGCATGAGTTCCAATTGGATTACCTATGGGTATCACTTATTATGAATTTTGGATGAAATTTATGTTGGGGATTTATCAAGTATTGTGTATTATGCATGAATATGTACTTTAAACTTATTCTATGAGTTGATTTATGTTTATTTAAATAATTCATGATTTGAGCTTTGACAACTATGAATTATTGTGAACTTTTGAGATGGATTTCAAGATATTCAAAATTAGGGTTTTACAACAATATTGGTGGGTTGATTTGAATGACTTTGAAATGATTTGGTTTTACTCCTTCTTATTCTATACTCTTGAATTGCATACCCCCACGATGTGTTTGATAAAATTACATAACAAGGATTCACAAGTTGTTTTCATGATTAACTAGTCAAGTAATTTCAAGATAATTATGGGTTCCCATGCATGTATTAAGCCCATGAAAAGTTCCTATGATCTACAAGAGAATTCTTGAACTATTATGCTATGTTATACTCTCATGCGAAATGCGAAGCCCTTTCTTGATTGTTCAATATAATGGTTGACGAGCAACTTTTTTTGTGCTCCTACCGAAAAGATTATATCATAAGGTAATGACATCTTACAACACCTACCGAAAAGGTCATGTCGCAAGGTAGAATAAATCATGACTCCTACAAATGGATTGCAAATTAAGGTAAGGATATCTGCTAACTCCTACCAAAAAGATTATATTGTAAAGTAAGGACATGCTACAATACCTACCGTAATAGCCATGTCATAAGGTAGAATAAATTATGACTCCTACTGAAAAGATGATATTGTCATGTAAGGGACATCTTATAATACCTACCAAAAAACCTATGTCATAAGGTAGGGGTGTTGCTAATACTCTTCGAAAAGATTTTATCGTAAGGTAAGTGGGTGGCTATTTGGCCAATCTAATGCATGTTTGTGTAAGGTTTTTAGCATGAATTCCATATTGAGCTTATGTTTATTGATTATGATTAAGCATCTTGTTATTATGGTTTACGGTTCTTGTTGCATTGCATCCCACATACTTAGTACATTGAAATGTACTAATGCATACTCTATGCCTACATGATATCACAATGTAGGAACTGGAGATCTTTTTTATCCTTCTCATCCACGTGGCTAGTGCAATTCTTGAAGAAAGTTTTGGTGAGTCCTCCACTCTAGGGACAATATCTATATTATTCATACTATGTTGAGACTTGTTCTTTATGTTGGATACTTGCAATTAGTATTATGAGGATGAGCCTAGGAAGTGTCTTGGCCCTCGCTCCATTCTAAGGTGGAGGTGTTTGTTGGATACAATGTTTATATATACTACGAGCTTGACTCTTCTTATACTTTTATGATTATCAAAGACCCCTTAGTCCCATTTGTTTCCCTTTTTATCAAATGACTCTTATTTTTGTTTACTTTTTCTTCCACAACTAAGGATGATGCATGTTACTATCAAGAGGCTTATTTGGGATGTTTTTAGACTTCTCATTCGTCATGTCATGTCTAGGCCTTGGGCTTGGGTCTTGAAAAACTTTGTACTAGAGCATTAGGTTGTTAATGGTCCTTACAAATCCAACATACTGCATCGATTAGAGTAGTTTTCATAGTTGTGAAGCCACCATAACTATGACTTGATAGTACTTAAATTTAGTCGACTGGTTGTTCATTTGGATTTTTTTTGCAATTTTTAATATTTTGAGCATTTATAACTCAAAAAGTTTGCTTTAGTAAAAAATGTGGTTAAATGGCCTCAAAATGAAATTTTGATAATTCTATTAGCTCTAAAATGATCATTTTAGGCTAGAAGCTGATCGGCTCGAGTTCTGAGGCTTTTGGTATGAGTTCAAATTATTTAGTGTATTAGCCTTTGAAATTTGATCTAAGGTTGACCTTGGTCAACATTTGTGGAAATTATGCTAGGATGAAAATTCTCTCAGTGTAGCTAGGTTAGGAATATTGAGTTTGGCCTAGAATGATCTTTTGTTCAGTTCTCAAGACTTTTGAATTAATTCCAAGCTCCTGGGTGGATTTTGGTTAAAAACAACACTTAGGAGTGGGATGTACTTTTTAACGAGATGGCCTCATATGACAATTTTGACCATCCATTGAGTCTAGAACTATGAATTTGGTGGGATAGGATAGTCTACTTTAGCGCATGGTGTTTAGAACGAATCTTGAACACCCCATCAGAGTGTTTGGGACTTGACCAAATTGTTATTGTATCAGTTATTGTTGCTGCTCATTTTCTTCATCCTATCAAGGTAAAGCCTCTATAATCATAGAGGGTCACTTAACCTGAGCATTTGAAATGCCCCTCTCGTGCTTCAAAATACCTCATAATCTTAATTTCTACATATCTCAAAATTTGTGAGTGATTTCAGAAATTTGACTTCATATTATTGAGCGGCAGCAAAATTGAGTGGGAAATGGTTATAACCTGGATTTTAGAAGACCTGCAACGAAAAATAATTTATGTTCATTTTTTATTTCTAGAGAGCATCTATGCCCCTGGTGTAATTCGTCCTAAGCGCGGGTCATTTTTATTTTTGCTTTGCGTTTGGGCCACGTCGCAGATTGGATGCGACTAGTGTAGCATTTTCCTTGTGTTCCATATTTCACCCAAGGGCATTAAGGTTATAACCTAATGCCCATTTAAATATCAAATCTCTCATACTTAGCCATCTTTTCAACTCTATAACTCACAAAACCCTCTTAAAAGCCTCTCCAAGACTTTATCAAATCTGTCATTCAAATTCAAGGATTTCAAGCTCAATCTTAGAACGTAAGGACCTAATTCAAGCTTCAAGTATCCTTTAAGATCATCTCAAGAAATTTCAAGCTTAAGGTATTTAGGCCTTCATCCATTGATCCTTTCACCCTTGCAGACCAACCTTATCTTTTTATGAAAATTGCATGAGTTCAAATTGTATTGCCTATGGGTATCACTTATTATGAATTTTGTATGAAATTTATATTGGGGTTTTATCAAGTACTGTGGATTATGCATGAATATGTACTTTAAACTTATTCCATGAGTTGATTTATGTCTATTTAGTTATTCATGATTTGAGCTTTGAAAACTGAGAATTACTCTAAACTTTTGAGATGGATTTCACGATATTCAAAATGAGGGTTTTAAAATAATATTGGTGGGTTGATTTTGAATGACTTTGAAATATTTTGGCCTTACTCCTTCTTCTTCTATACTCTTGAATTGCATACACCCACAATGTGTTTGACAAAATTACATAATAAGGATTCACAAGTTGTTTTCATGATTTACAAGTCAAGTGATTTCAAGATAATTATGGGTTCCCATGCATGTATTAAGCCCTAGTAAAGTTCCCTTAACCTACAAGAGAATTTTTGAACTCTTATGCAATGTTTTACTCTCATGTGAAATGCAAAGCCCTTTCTTAATTGTATGATGTAATGGTTGATGAGCTACTTTTTTTGTGCTTCTACCAAAAAGATTACATCATATGGTAATGACATCTTACAACACCTGCCGAAAAGGTCATGTCGCAAGGTAGAATAAATCATGACTCCTATCAAAAGGATTGTATCGTAAGGTAAGGATATCTCTTCACTCCTACAAAAAAGATAATATTGTAAAGTAAGGATATGCTACAATACCTACCGTAATGACCATGTCGTAAGGTAGAATAAATTATGACTCCTACTAAAAAGATAATATCGTTAGGTAAGGGACATCTTATACTACCTACCAAAAAGGCTATGTTGTAAGGTAGGGGTATTGGTAATACTCTCCGAAAAGATTTTATCGTAAGGTAAGTGGGTGGCTATTTTGCCAATCTAATGCATGCTTTTGTATGTTTTTGAGCATGCATTCCATATTGAGCTTATGTTTATTGATTATGATTAAGAATCTTGTTATTATGGCTTACGATTCTTGTTGCATTGCATCACACATACTTAGTACATTCAAACGTACTAAGGCATACTCTATGCCTACATGATATCAGTTTATAGGAACTGGAGATCCTTTTGATCCTCCTCATCCACATGGCTAGTGCAATTCTTGTAGAAAGTTTTGGTGAGTCCTCCACCCTGGGCACAATATTTATATTATTCATGCTATGTTGAGACTTGTTCTTTATTTTGGATACTTACTATTAATATTATGAGGATGAACCCAGGAAGTGTCTTGGCCCCTGCTCAATTCTAAAGTGGAGATGTTTGTTGGATACTATGTTTATACATACTATGAGCTTGACTCTTCTTATACTTTTATGATTATCAAAGACCCCTTAGTCCCATTTTTTCCCTTTTTATCAAATGACCCTTATTTTTGTTTAATTTTGCTTCTGCAACTAAGGATGATGCATGTTACAATCAAGAGGTTTGTTTGGGATGTCTTTAGACTTCTCATTCGTCGTGTCATGTCAAGGCCCTAGGCTTGGGTTAAGAAAAGCTTGGTATCAGAGCATTAGGTTGTTGATGGTCCTCAAAAAGCCAACACACTGCGTCGATTAGAGTCGTATTCATGGTTTTGAAGTGCGCCACAACTATGAATGGGAGGCTATGAGGCTATTTGGGAAATGTTTCACTTTTTCATGATCTATATCATCTTGCAGATGTAAGATAAGGCTTTCCCCCTAAATAATGCTCTTTGCTCTTCTATATCGTGCCGCTACACAAAGGAAGACCTCAGAGGGCCCGCACATTAGAGGAGAGTCTAGCTCACCAAGCCCCCCAAGGAGAAGGGGCTACTCAAGTAGTGCTCCAGAATGCCATTGCTATGTTGGCACATGAAATGATCGACCAATTGAATCAAGGGGCTCAAGGTCCTCAAGCTCATACACCGGTCTCAAGAGTGAGGGACTTCTTGAGGATGAACCCTTTGTAGTTCCATGGGTCAACAGTGGAGGAAGATCCCCAAGAGTTCATCTATGAGGTGTATAAGGTGCTAGCTATTATAAGGATGTATTTAGAGGAGAAAGCGGAACTAGAGGCCTATCAACATAAAGGTGTGGCTCAAATTTGGTTTGTTCAATGGAACTTGTAGAGGGGAAATCACAATGTTATTCCTTAGGAGGAGTTCAAGGCCGCCTCCCTTAACCGATTCATCCCTATTAAGTTGAGAGAGGCTAAAATGATGGAGTTGATGAATCTTAAGCAAGGTTCCATAAGTGCAAGGGTGTATACCCTCAAGGTTAGAAAGCTCTCCAAGTATGCTCCTCAATTGGTTGCAGAACCTAGTTCAAGGATAAATAAGTTTGTGTTGGGGGTGTCTGACTTGGTAAATGAAGAGTGTCATACCTTGATGCTTGTAAGTGATATATATGGATTTGTCTTGGCTCATAACATATGCCGAACAACTTATGGGGAAAACCTTAGGATGTGGAGAAGTTGAGAATCCAAGAGGGCTCAATTTGAGGGTGGTAGGCTTCAACAAGGTCATGAGTTTCAAGGCCAAGGATCCTCTAGTGTTTCAAACAAGAGGATTGGTAAGGATTGGGTTCCTAATACAAGGCTCCAAAGAAGTGATGATGGGGTGACTCATCCTAAATGCATAAAATGTGGGAGGAATCATGGTGGCACAAGTTTGAGGAACACGAGTGCATGCTTTAGGTGTAGTGAGATGGGCCACAAAATTGCAGATTGTCCACATGCTCAAACCAAGGGTAAAGGTTTCCAACCTTAACGGAAAAGTTTTCATGTTGATCAAAGGGAACAAGGAGGCCAACAAGGGGGTGCTCCAAGTTAAAATAGGTTCTATGCTCTCAAAAAAAGGCAATGGGTGGTTGTCTGATGTTACTACCAATATGTTAAAGGTTCTTGAATATGATGTGCATACGTTGATAAATCCGGGTGTCACTCTTTCTTTCATTTCTTCTTTCTTGTAAATAAGCATTGTATGTGTCTCGGATTGTTGTGCGAACCTTATTAAGTGTCTATTATTTATTTAGGGATGTTCTGTGTTCATAGTGCATAAAGTTTTGCCTTGTGATTTTGTTGAACTTGACATGGCATATTATGATAGTATTCTTAGGATGTATTGGTTACATGCATATCATGGTTCTATCGATTGTAGAACTCATAAAGTTGGATTACAATTCCCTAAGGAGCCCGTACTTGAGTGAGAGAGTTGTTATGTGGTGATATATGGGTAGATTTATTTCTTGGCTTAAAGTATTCCAAAATTGATTTCTAAGGTTTTCATTTACCATCTTGTCAAGGTGAGAGATGTTGAGTCTAAAGTCCTTCCTATTGATTTGATTTTGGTGGTCAATGAGTTCCTTGATGTTCTTGCTGATAAGGGTGTAGTTACTTTTCTAAGATTGATCTTCGGTCCGAATGCCACCAAGTGAGGGTGAGACAGTGTGATTTTCTATAGATGGCTTCTTGGGCTAGTTATAGGCATTTTGAATTTATGGTAATGTCTTTTGGCTTGACTAATGCACTAGCAATATTTATGGATCTCATGAATAGGGTCTTTAAACCCTACCTTGATACATTTGAGGTGGTCATTATTGATGAAATATGGATTTATTCCCATAGTGAAAAGGACATGTGAATCATTTGAGGGTGGTGTTACAAATTTTGAGGCATGAGAGGTTCAGGAACAAGGATGTATCATCCTTCAAGGTCCTTTGGAGGAATCAACAAGTTGAAAGTGTCACATGGGAAGCCGAAGCGGACATGAATGCGATATCCATACCTCTTGCACTCTAATTAAGACAAGATTATATATGATTTCAAGTCTTAAGTTCTATCCCTCATATCATTTTTGCATGCATTCATGTTCATGGTAACGAGTTTATAGTGATTTTTGACATTTATGTTGAAACCTTTTGAAAATGATGTCTAAGTGAGTTGGGCTAGTAGTCTCATGATTTCATCTCTTAAGCTTGTTTTTTGACATTCGGGGATGAATATATGTTCCCAAAGGGGAGATATTGAAACGCCCCTCAAGTGCTTCATAATGCTCCATAATCATAATTTTCATCTCAAAATAAGTGCGTGATTTCAGAAAATCGACTTCATATTCATGACGAGGGGGGAAATTTAGTGGAAAATTGGTATAATCTGGATTTTATTAGACCCATAGAGAAAAAATAATTTTCATTAATTTTTGATTTCAAGAGAGCATCCATGCCCTAGGCGCGATGCGACTTAGGCGCGGATCAGTTTTATTTTGCTTCGTGTTTGATTCGCGTCGCAGACTGTACGTGGATGAGTGTAATATTTTCCCAGTGTTCCATATTTCCTCAAAGGGAATTGGATTTAAATGTGAAATCTCCCATACGTAACTATTCTTTCAACTCTATATCTCAAAAAACCCTCTCAAAAACCTCTCCAAGATTTTATGAAATCTCTCATTTAAATTGAAGGATTTCAAGATTGATTTTGGAACTCAAGGACCCCATTCAAGCTTCAAGTTTCATTCAAGCTCATCTTAAGAAAACCCACACTTAAGGTGTATGGGTCTTCATCCAAGGGTCCTTTCACCCATGGAGCCCAACCTTCTCTTTTATGAAAATTGCATGACTTCAAGTCGTATTACCTATGGGTATCACCTATTATGAAGTTTGTATGAAATTTATGTTGGGTTTTTATCATGTGTTGTTGATTATACATGAATTATCTTTCTAACTCATTCGGTTTGACCTAATCCCGAGTTTAGATCAAGAAGTTATTCCTACTTACATAGAGCCCGTTCGTGCAGAGTTTTCTATGATCTGGCTAAGTGTAGCTTCATGGGAGGTCTCACCATCCATGTGAACTTATCATAGGACCCCTGGCCACAAATTTTATTCCACTTCACTAATGGTCTTTTTGTAATTATGGCTACTCCTAAGGGGCTTGTATGACTTCCTATACTACCTAAGACATTCAAATGACCTAAACTCTTCTTCTCTCATTCAAATTGATTCTCATACTTACAATTATATTCAATATCTCTCTTAAGAACTCCCTGAGGTGAACATTGAAGGATTGTCTTGAAGCTTATAGAAAGTGTTTTATTCTTCATCAAATTTCTTCCTATTTCTTCTTGGTTAACTAAGGTATGTGGGGATTGATTTTTTGCCTCTGTAAACCAAGAAACCTAAACTCTTTTTTTAACTCTTAATTTATGGAATTTAAGCTTACTTTAACTATGGGTTTTGAGATAGTTTGATAGTATGCTTATGAAAAGAAAAAACCAAAAGTAGCATTTTAATAATTAGAATACCTAGTAAGCACCGCGGGGGCCGGCGCCATTCAAAACATCGTGGGCAACGCTGGTTTCACGACCCAAGGCTTGGACTTAGACGTGACACAACTAATGGAGATCCCGAAGGAACCCCAAACAAGCCTCATAGCATATCAATCGCACATCCTTGGTAGCAGAAACATAATAACAATAAATAGTGATATAAATAAGGGAAAACGGGACTAAAGGAAATCTTTCATAGCATAAAACATAGAAAAGTCAAAACTCAAAGCATAAGTACATCATTTGTTCCAACAAACACCTCTAAAAATAGATTGAAGTGGGGACCAAGACACTTTCCGGACTCACCCTCATAGTATCAAGTGTTCAACATAAAGAGAAGACAAATGACAAGAGTAATATAGCTAGTGTCCCTGAACTTGAGGACTCAACAAAGCTTATCGTCTAAGATACTAAACTAGCCATGCAGATGATGATCAAGAGTTGCTCTGATTCCTACACATTAACATCATGTAGGCATATAATATGCATTAGAACATTTGAATGTACTAAGTATGTAGAATGCAATGCAACAAGACATGGCCAACATAGTCAAAATGCATAATCAAAGCAATGAATAATATAATATTAATATGGCATGCATGATCAATGTTTGAAGTAAAACGTGATTGTAAAACATATAACTTGAGAATATAGATTACATACGTAGGAAGAGACCATAATCATAGACAAAGCAAGTTATTACTTGGAATCCAAGGCATTCCACCCCCTTGGAAGGTGAATGAGGTATATACCCCTCAATATGGTAGATGGGAATGTCGCGCCCCATAAACATGCTCAAGGTATATACCCCTAAACAAGGTAAATGGGTATCTCACTCCCAATCATAGTTTTCCAGGTACATAACCCCCGATAAAGTAGATGGCTTGTCACCACCCCATCATACTAGTCAAGGTACATACCCCTCGATAAGTTAGATAGGCATGTTACCCCCATCATAGTGGTTGTGGCATGTCACCGCCTCAATAAGGTGATTGGGGATGCCACCCCAAAGAAGGTATGGTCAACTTGCAATACTATAGATACTTTTCATGAATTCAATACATATATACAATCTCTTAATCATCATAGAGTTACTTAACTTGTACACTATGTCATAGACCATCAATAACTCAAGAGCTCATGTAATGATAATTTACCAAAGCCTTGACAGATATGTAATGCTAGTTCAAAATGATACAATTCAAGAGTTAAATCATGTAAGAAAACATAATGTAAATCAAACCACCAACAAATAGTAAAACCCTCATGCAAGATAGCTTGAAATCCCTCATCAAATCTCATAATAGATTACAGTTTCATAACTCAAAACATGCATAGTCACAATAGAAAAACCATCTCATATTATAAGCATCAAATAGCCATACAAGTGTTTTGAATCAACATTTCGTAAAACCCCAACATGGGTTATAATCATAATCCATAATAAGTAATACCCATAAGTAGTAAACCTTGAAAACATGCTATTTTCATGAAAAGGAAGGTTGGACACCATGGGTGAGAGGACCCAATGGTTGAATTTCATATACCTCAAACTTGGGTTTTCCTTAATCTAAACTTGAAGGAGACTCAAAGATTGTAGAGTGCATGAGATCCGAAATTAAGTTGGGAAACTTGAATTTGGATGAAATATTTGGTTAAGTGTTTGAGAGGGTTTCGAGAGTGTTTTTGAGTGATATTGAGTTGAAAAATTGTTAAGTATGGGTATTTTTACACATAAAAGGACATGGGGCCAAGACCCCAATGCCTTAGGTCGAAATAGGGAAAGTAAGGAAGTAGCAACATTGCTCCGCAACTGGTCCACGTCGTGGAGCCATCGCGGAAGCTTCTATCTCCAAAATTTTTGTGAAAATCAATTTTCATTACGGGTCTTCTAAACTAAGGATTATACCAACTTTTTACTTAATTTTGCCCCCTGATCAAGATCATGAAGTCAGATTTTTGATATCACACACGAATTTAAGATATATGTAAATCACAATTATAGGAATTTTTTAGGCACCTTTCTGGGGCATTTCTATATCTCCTCCTTGGGAACATTCATCCCCGACTTTCAAAGAAACGTACATAAGAGAAGCAAGCATGTAGATTCCAACCCAACATGAATGCAATAAATGCAATTAAACATCATTTTCTAAAATCTTAACATGAATGTCAAAAATCACCGTAGACTTGTCCACATAAACATGAGTTCTTGCAAAATGACATGAGGGCTGAAACTTAAGACTTGAAATCATATAGGGGAACTTAAATTAGTATCTTTGGCTTGAGTAGAGTGAAAAAGATATGGATATCTCTTTCTCATGTTCGCCTCGGCTTCCCATGTGACACTTTCAACTTGGTGGTTTCTCCAAAGAATCTTGACGGAAGATACATCCTTGTTTCTCATCCTCTTCACTTATCTATCCAAGATTTCAACTGGAAATTCCTCATAAGTCAAATTATCTTCTACCACAACCACAAGATCCAAAGGTACACTAGTACTTGGGTCACCCAAATACTTACTTAACATAAGCACATGTTAGACTGTATGAACCATATTCATATCAATGGGCAACTCCAACTCATATACCACTTTACCAATCCTCTTCAACACTCTATAAGGACCCATAAAACTTGGGCTCAATTTACCCTTTTTGCCAAATTGAACTACACCCTTTATCGGTAAGACTTTCACGTAAACCCAATCACCAACCTTAAATTGAAGATCTCTCCTTCTCACATTGGAATATGGCTTTTGAATACTTTGGGCTATTTCCAGTCTCTCCCTTATCAACCTCACCTTCTCCAAGGCTTCCATGACAAAATTCGGACCTAACAAATCTATCTCCCCCACTTCAAACCATCCAATTGGGGATCTACAACGTCTACCATAGAAAGCTTGAAAAGGAGTCATGCCAATGCTTGAATGATAACTATTGCTGTAAGCAAACTCAATAAGTGGAAGATGTTCACCCAACTACCCTTCAACTCCAAAAAATAAGCTATAAGCATATCCTCAAGAGTTTGAATAGTTCTTTTGGCTTGGCCATCCATTTGAGGGTTAAAGGTCATGCTAACCTTTACCTTGGTACCAAGACCTCTTTGGAAGGACCTCTGAAAGTGAGATGTGAATGGAGCACCACGATCTGAAATGATAGACAAAGGAACCCCATGCAATCTAACCAACTCATGAATATACAATTTGACATAATCTTCGGCACCGTAAGTAGTTTTGACTGATAGGAAGTGATCGGACTTTGTCATTCTATCCATAACAATCGAAATAGAATCAAAATATTTTCTAGTCTTAGGTAACCCAACCACAAAATCCATGTTAATTTCCTCCCACTTCCAAGTAGGAATTTTTATATATTTGGTTAGGCCACCTGGCCTCTGATGGTCAGGTTTTACTTACTAGCAATTATGACATCCAGATATGAACTTGGAAGTATCTTTCTTCATACCACCCCACCAATACACCTCCCTTAAATCTTTATACATCTTTGTAGAACTAGGGAGAATAGAATAGGATGAATTATGAGCCTTATCCAAAATCAACATCTTCAAGTCATCAATTAGGCACACGCAATCTACCTTGGTACCTAAGGGCACCATCTGCCCCTTGGGAGAAAACCTCCTCGTTGCCATCTCTCACCAAGGTCTTCAATTCTAACAAGACGGGATCAAGATCTTGTTTTGCCTTTACCTCCTCAATCAATAAAGACTTAGAACCACAAACAACAACTACACCATGATTATCAACTTCCTACAACCTAACCCCTAATCTAGCCAACTGATGAACCTCTCTAGCTACCTCTTTGCCACCATCATCGACATGTGCTAGATTACCCGTAGACACCCTACTTAGAGCATTGGCCACAATAGTAGGGTGATAATGCACACTAATGTCATAATCCTTAAGGATCTCTAACCACATTCTTTGTCTTAAGTTAAGATCCTTTAGGCTGAACATACATTGGAGACTCTTATGATTGGTAAACACATGAACATGAACCCTATACAAGTAGTGACGCCAAATTTTTTAAGCAAATGCCACGACCGCTAATTCAAGATAATGGGTGGGATAATTATTCTTAAGCACCTTATGTTGTCTAGAGGCATATGTTATCACCTTACCATTTTTCATCAAAACACAACCCAAACCTATTCATGAGGCATCACAATACACAACAAACCCTTCCAACCCTTCCAGTAGAGACAACATAGGAGCAGAGATCAGTTTATCTTTCAAAGTTTGGAAACTCTTTTCACATTCATTGGTCCAGTCAATTTTTGCCTTTTTGTGTTAATTTAGTCATAGGAGTAGCAATAGTAGAGAACCCATTTACAAACCTCCGATAATAACCCGCCAGACCCAAGAAACTGCTAATGTCCAATAGAGTCAAAGGTGTAGGACAATTTCTAATCACCTCCATCTTCTTAGGATACACCTTGATGCCATCACCCGATGCCACATGCCCTAGGAAAGAAATCTCTTTCAACCAAAACACACATTTATCATATTTAGCATACAACTTCTCCTCCCTCATGATTTACAGCTGCACCTTCAAGTGATTCACATGTTCCTCCTCAATATGGGAATGAATTAAGATATCATCAATAAAAACCACCACAAACAAGTTATGGTAGGGTTTAAAGACCCTATTCATAAGATCCATGAATATAGTTGGTCCATTAGTAAACCCGAAGGACATAACCATAAACTCAAAGTACCCATTCCTTGTTCAAAAGGTCATTTTGGGAATGTCACACTCTCTAACTTTCACTTGGTGATACCCAGACCAAAGATAAATCTTATAGAAGCGAGTAGCCCCTTGAAGTTGATTAAAAAGGTCATCAATCCTTAGTTGAGGGTACTTATTCTTTATGGTGACCTTATTAAGTTGTCGGTAATCAATATACATTCTAAGAGAACCAGCCTTCTTCTTCACAAATAACAATGGTGCACTCCAAGGTAATTCACTAGGCCTTCTAAAACCCTTTTCCAACAAATCCCTGAATTGCTCTTCTAACTCCTTCAACTCCATCGGGGACATACGAAAGGAGGAGTAGAAATGGGTTGAGCATGAGGAAGGAGTTCTATACCAAAATATATTTCCCTTTCAGGAGGAACACCGAGAAGCTCATTGGAAAGACATCAAGGAACTCATTAACCATTGAAACCAAAGATCAATCTTATAGAAGTGACTAGCCCTTTGAAGTTGATCAAAAAGGTCATTAATCCTTGGCAGAAGGTACTTATTCTTTATGGTGACCTTATTAAGTTGCTGGTAATCAATATACATTCTAAGAGAACCAGCCTTCTTCTTCACAAATAACACTGGTGCACTCCAAAGTAATTGATTAGGCCTTATAAAACCCTTTTCCAACAAATCCCTTAATTGTTCTTTTAAATCCTTCAACTCTATCGAGGCCATACAAAATGAGGAATAGAAATAGTTGATTATTAGGAAGGAGGTCTATATCAATATCTATTTCTCTTTCAAGAGGAACACCGGGAAGCTCATTGAAAAGACATCAAGGAACTCATTAACCACTGGAACGACACTATAGGAAGGATTTGGACTCAACATACCTAACCCTCACAAGATGAGAGAGACAACCCTTAGAAATCAACCGTTGAGCTTTAAAACAAGAAATGAATCTACCTTTGACCACCACTTCACAACTTTCCCACTCAAGGACAAGCTCATTATGGAATTGAAATTTGACCCTATGAGTTTTACAATCAATAGAAGCATAATATACATGCAACCAATCCATCCCAAGAATGACATCAAAATCCACCATGTCTAACTCAACAAAATCACAAGGAAAGATTTTATGCAAAATGAACACGTGAAAATTTCTATAGACTCTCCTAGCAACAATGGATACACCAATGGAAGTTGATACTTCATAAGGTTCACATAACAATTCGGGAACTAACATGAAGCTTTTTGGCAACAAAAGGAGTAATAAAAGAAAGAGTGGCACCCAGGTCTATCAAATCATAAACATCAAAACAAAAAACCTTTAACATATCGGTGATGACATGGGACACTTCATCCACCCCTTGTCTCCCTTGAAGGGCATTGCATCTATTTTGCCTTGGAGCACCCCATTGTAGGCCTTCTCTTCCCATTGGACCAGCATTTGCACCTTAGCCTGGTGGATAGCCATCGTACCCTTATTTTGAGCACGAGGACAATCAATCACCTTATTACCCACTTCCCCACAACCATAGCAAGCATTAGTGGTCTTCAAACATGGGCCATTATGGCCTCTACAACATCTTGGGCATATAGGGTTAGGTACTATATAAACACCACCTTGGAACCTTGAGTTTTCATTAGCAAACCTCTTATTGGGAGCATTGGAAGACCTTTGTCTTGGAGGCTTGTGGCCTTGAGGAAACCATCCATCTTTGGAATTTTTGAATTCACTCTCAAAAAGGCCCTCTTGGCCTCACCACTTCTTCTCTTTCTAAGATTCTCCGCCTTGAGTTGTTCGGCATTAGTCATGAGGTGGGAAAAATCCATATCACTTACCAACATGGTGGTATGACACTCCCCATTAACCAAGTCGGATACACTAGACACAACTATGTTCATCCTAGACCTTGGCTCGGGAACCAATTGTGGGGCATATATGGAGAGTTGGTTGAAATTGAGGGCATACTCCCTCACACCCATGGAACCTTGCTTAAAGTTCATAAACTCCAACATTTTATCCTCCCTTACCTCTATACGAAAGATCAGTTGAGAAATGCCACCTTCAACTCTTCCCAAAGGATGACATTATTATTCCCCTTCTCCATCTTCCATTGGGTGAAGCAAATTTGAGCCACCCTTTGGGTTGGTAGGCCACCAACTCTGCCTTTTCCTTTGAATTAACCCCCATAATAGACAACAACCTATACACCTTGTCAATGAATTCTTGAGGATCCTCATCCACCTTAGACCTATAGACTTCGGTAGGTTTATTCTAGTAAAATCCTCTCCCTTGAGGATGGAGTAGCAACATGAGGAGCTTAGGACCCTGGTTAATTTGGTTGCTCTAAGCTTGAGCCAACAAAGTAATAGCATCCCGGAACTCTTCATGAGCCACTTCCCTATCTTGAGCAACTTGAGGAGCGGGAGGGGCCAGTTTCTCCTCAGGTGATCGAGTTCTCCTTAGTCTTTCTCTTAGAATAGGCATCATCTATAATAGCAAAGAACATTTGTTAGAGCAAAAAAGCCTTACTGTAACTTCTATAGCATGGCATAGATCATAAAGAAGGGAAACATTTCCTAAAATGCCTTATAGCCCCTTACTCATAAGACTCTAACTGACGTGGTGCGTTGGATTCTAAGGACCATTAATAACCTAGTGCTTTCACACCAAGTTTGTCACGACCTAAGCCTAGGACCTAGACATGACATGTTGAATGGAGATCGCGAAGGAATACCAAATAAGCTTTTTAGTATATCAATCACACATCCTTGGTCGTAGAAGCATAATAACAATAAATAGAGTTATAAATAAGGGAAATGGGACCAAGGGATGTATTTGATAGCATAGAACATAGAAGAGTCAAAGATAAAGGTATAAGTACATCATTTGTTCCAACAAACACCTCTAAACATGGAGTGGAGCAGGGGCCAAGACACAATCTAGACTCACCCTCATAGTATCAACTGTTCAACATAAAGAGAAGACAAATGACAAGATTAATATAACTAGTGTCACCGAACTTGAGGACTTACCAAAGTTTATCTTCCAAAATACAAAACTAGCGACGCGAAGGATGATCAAGAGGTGCTTCGGTTTCCACATGGTAACATCATGTAGGCATAGAGTATGCGTTAGTAGATTTGAATATTCTAAGTATGTAGGATCCAATACAACAAGACATGGCCAATATAGTCAAAATGCATAATCATAAGCAATGGATAATATAATATCAATATGGTATCCATGATCAATACTTGAAGTAAAACATTCTTGTAAAATATATAACTTAAGAATATAGATTATATGTGTAGGAAGAGACTATAATCATAGACCAAGCAAGCTATTACTTGGAATCCAAGGCATGTCACCTCCTTGGAAGGTGATTGAGGTATATACCCCTCAACATAATAGATCGGCATGTCACCCCCCATTATAGCAGTCAAAGTACACACCCCTAAACAATGTAGATAGATATGTCACCCCCCATCATAGTGGTCAAGGTTCATACCCCTCGACAAGGTAGATGGGCATGACACCCCTTATCATAGTCATCAAGGTATATACCCCTCGACAAGGTAGATGGGTATGTCACCCCCCATCATAGTGGTTAAGGCATGTCACCCCCCAACAAGGTGATTGGCAATATCACCGCCCAATAAGGTGTGGCCAACTTGCAACATTATAGATACTTTTCATGAATTCAATACATACATACAATCCTTTAATCATCATAGAGTCACTTAACTTTTAAACCATTTCATAGACCAACAATAACCCAAGAATTCATCTCAAGACATTTTATCAAGCACTTTGCGGGTGTATAGTGCTAGTTCAGAATCATGAAATTCAAGAGTGAAATCATGTGATAAAACTTAATGTAAATCAACTCACCAACACATAGTAAAAACCTCATGCAAGATAACTTGAACTCCCTCATCAACATCTCATAATAGATTATATTTTCATAGATCAAAACATGCATAGTCACAATAGACAAACCATCTCATAGTATAAGCTTGAAATAGGTAGACTTGTTTTTCCAATCAACATTTCATAAAGCCCCAATATAGTTTATAATCAAAATCTACAATAGGTAATATCCATAAGTAATACAACTTGAAAACATTCTGTTTTCATAAAAAGGAAGGTTGGACACCATTAGTAAAAGGACCCAATGGTTGAAATCCATATATATCAAACTTGGGTTTTCGTTGATCTAAACTTGAAGGATACTTAAAGATTGAGTTGAGTTCATGAGATATGGAATTAAGCTTGGGACACTTGAATTTGAATGAAATATTTGGTTAAGTTTTGAAGAGTATTTTGAGAGTGTTTTTGAGTGATATTGAGTTGACAAATGACTAAGTATGGGTGCTTTTATGCATAAAAGGGCATGAGGCCAAGACTCATTGCCTTAGGCCAAAACAGAGAAGGTAAGGAAGTCACAACACTACTCTGTGATAGGTCCACGTCACGAAGCCATCACGGACAACTTCTGTCTCTAAAATTTTTGCGAAAATCAATTTTCGCTACGGGTCTTCTAAAATTAGGGTTATGCCCATTTCTTGCGTAATTTTCCCCCTGATAAACAACATGAAGTCAATTTTTTTAATCACGCATAGATTTTGAGATATATCAAAATTACGATTATGGGCATTTTCAAGGCACCTTTCTCGGGCTTTTCATTTGGGATGTGATTTGAAACAAAAGCAAGAAGTAGGACTTAGGAGAAGAACAGTGGGGTTCAAATTGTAGGATAAAGGCATCTTTGCTATGAAAAGGCATCCTGTTTATGGGGAACCCCAACAGTAGTTAGAGTGGCAAAGCGATGCTAGAGATAGTAGGTGAGGCTGAAGTGACGTTTGAGAGGCATGCTTCTGTCCTAGGATCCCTATCCTTTATCCTCTATTGAGATGAGTAATCCTAAAATAAAGGAGTCATTACAACAAAATTATTTCTATAAATCACATTATTTATTCTTCCATTCAAATAAAAATAGGTGTAAGAGATTGTCCTTCAATTAAAAGGTATCAATTCCAGTAATTGCTGGAGATAAATCTTTCTCGTGCATTTGGATGAAAGCAGAATCACCTTCTCCATCTTCGGGGTGATGATTTTCGCATCCATAGTGAAGAAAGTTTCTTTGTAAGTGTTCACTTTGTCGTCTATGCAATTGGTGTGCAATTCAAATGGGTACAATTTACGAAGAGGGAACAGAATGTTCTCCGTATAGGAGTTCTTGTTTCTAGCTGCAACAAGGGTGAAAGGGGCTCTCATAGATGGAAGTGGCGTATTGGTAAATCTGATTTTGAAGGGATAAGGGTACCTTTATACAGAGGCGCAAGAGGAGTGGAAGGGTACAAGGGAAGGGTAGAGTTGTAAATGTGTAAGGAAAAAGGGATTGATGGGGTGCCACGTAGATAGACTGCCAATCCTCTTATATATATATATATATATGTGACTATTTATTTTATATAAATATATTACTAAACTTGTTTCAAGCAATATTTTACTTTAAGAATTTGTTATAAACATAAATTTAACGAACATCAAGAACCTAAACATAATAATTTTACAAAGAGATTATATACCTAGAGACATTGTCGCAGAGAAACCAAAAGCTAAGTTGAACATTATATTAATTTCTACCTCTTTACCTTGCTTTGTGTCACCGAAATTGTAGGCGATGAAAAAGTATATAGAATTATATGATACCGTAGTGAATGAAGGGAAGACTAGCTTATAGAGTTTCAAACTTATTCTTGAACGTCCATCAAGTAACAATTCTAATATACAAGATTTATTTTTCATTGACGTTAGCTTTAGACTTTACATTAATTAAGTACAACATAAAATAATAAAATTTTAACATTTATTACCAATACATAAATCCTGGCATTCAACTTATATCTCAATATAGGCTTAGTTACTGAATTAAAATATTTTTTTTATTTATTATTTATTATTTATTAATGTTGTTTATGATATTTCAATTCAGTAACTATGCCTATATTGAGATAGAAATTGAATACCAAAATTTATGTATTTTATAATAAATGTCAAAATTTTATTATTTTAAATATGATCCTATTAATGTAAAGTCTACAACTAATGTCTAATAAAAAAGAAATCTTGCATGTTAGATTGGTTATTTGACGGACACTCAAATTAAGTCTGAATCTCTATATATTGATCCTCTGTCACGACCCAAACCCCGGGCCATGACTAGTGCCGATTAGACACTTAGACCACTATTAAATTCCAACACTACATAC